>MJUU01038729.1:85105-96154 GCA_002080025.1 Modiolus philippinarum | reverse complement strand
CATTGGATTTCGATGGGATTTTTTTCTTTGGGTTCCTCTTGATGTAAGCTTTCAGTTGTATATCAACGAATTTGGCATAGTTCTTACTGTTTCCGAGCTATAAGGGTTCAAAGAGGCCACAACTGCAAATTTGCAGATTGCCTGAAATTTTTATTTTTCATTGGATTTCGATGGGATTTTTTTCATTGGATTCTTCTTGATACAAGCTTTCAGTCAAATGTCAGTGGATTTGGTGTAGCTCTTACCGTTTCCGTGCTATAAGGGTTCACAGGGGCCAAAACTGCAAATTTCCAGATTACCTAAAATTTTTATTTTTCATCGCGTTTCGATGGGATTTTTTTCTTTGGATTCCTCTTGATATAAGCTTTCAGTGGTATGGCAATGGATTTGGCATAGGTCTTACTTTTTACGAGATATAAAGGGTCAAAGAGGAATCATAAGGAGTCATAAGGGCTAATTTTTATTTTCCCTAGTTTGTGTCCATCTAATTACTGGGTCAATCTCCTTATTGCGGCCATCTAATTATTGTGTCAAGCTCTTTCCTATGTCCATGCTCACTTTAAATTACACTTTTTCAAATTTCAGTGGACGACATGCTGCGGTCGTATCATGCTGTGCTCTGCGTAGCCCTTTGTTTTATTTCTTTTTGTAGTACCGTATATTGCTTCATAGCTTAAAAGAGTTTATAAAAAGAGAATTTGTTATTATACTTGATTAAATATTTCCACCTGTAGTTTTGGTTAAAAAAGGAGAGCCATAACTAGCTGTTTGTAATTGTTTGAAGTTATAAAATACCTCTTTGTTTATCAAATTGCTTTAGACAAAATCACCTTTTTCTTTAAAATAATAACAGTTTATACATTTTGTCTTTAAGCAGTACACTGTGTTATTAAACAAGCAGATTATTCTTCAATAGGATAAATACATATGAGTGTTAAAAAATTAAGCATGAAAATCAGAGGTAGTGTCTACAAATATTACAACATGGTTTATAAGTTTCCTGTAAAAAAATTGTAATAACAGTTTTGATGTATTTTGTTTTTCAGCAAAACCAGTACCAATTCAATATGTAGAAAATGTGCTCAAAATGTTAAACTTTATGGAAAGGTATGTATTGACAGTGATTGGTTAAAATATTATCCATGAGTCAAGACATCTTGCAGATCGTTTAAAGGAAACATTGTGGATTTCCAATGTTTGGGTTCTAGTGCTGCTGACGAGGAATTAATTTCCAAAATTATTGTAGTTGGAGTTAACATATGTGTTATGGTCTCATGTTCATTTACTCCATATCCTTCCATAAATTTAATAAGTCAGCGGAATATTTTTAGCTGTGGCATATTGTACAATTTCTATTTTGAAGTTCAGTAAAATGTAATGTTAAATTCAGTAGATGTTGTCAATTTTGTGAAGATCACATTTCATAGTGATTTGGAATGAAAACCGGGCGTTATTAAAATGTAAAATGACTGACGTTTATATCCAATGACAATCAAGATGCAATTACTTTTATTCAAGAACAAAAATGTATAACTTTTTTCAGTTATACACTGTAAAACATTTATCTCAATCACTGATTGGGAGAGGGGGTCTCATGATTTCCTGTTGTTGAAATAAGCAAATACTGAAATCCTGTACACATTTTGTTAAGATACCTAACCCAAGTTAATACACAAAAAAAAACTTTTATTGTCACTTTTCATACTGTTTACCATACAAGATTTTAAGTTGTTTTTTACTTCTTTTTCACTTGTACAAAGTATGAGAGTGAAATATTTGTTTTGTCATATAATTCACATATTACTGCTTTATCCAGTTATATGTAGGTGGGCAGTAAAATTCAAGTCAGCCAGTCGATTATAGACATAGCGAAAATTTAAAGACAAGTGAATAAATGTCAATTTACATTAATCTAGAAATTTAATGGTAATAAGAAATGTATTGTTTATTTATGAGACTTCTTTATTTTTTGTAGCCTTCAGCTTGTGAATATTGCAATATATTAGCTGCCTTCATTGGGAACAAATGTCAGAGATGTACTAACTCAGAGAGGAAATGGGGTGCTCCTAAAACTTGTGAGCAATGTAAACAAAAATGTGCATTTGAAAGGAGTGATAACTCGACAAAGGTATGATATTAAAGGAATTAAACAACAATCTGAATCTAAACTTAATGTACTGACAATAACAAGTTTTCCTCACAAATTGAAGAAATGAAAAACCTTTCTTAATCTAAACTTTACATTTACAATAGCATACTTTTCCTCACAACCACATAGAGATAATTTCAAAAGTAAAAAAATATATACTGTCTTTAAAAACCTCTAGGCTCATTTGATAGGAAAATCAAACAGTAAAAACACAATACTCAGAGAAACCAGTCAATGCAACTATCCAAATGGCCTGAGTCCATTTATTAAGTCTATGTGGTGGTCTAAACTACCAGAGTCTGTGGACAAGTGATCCAATGAGATAAGGGGAAAAATAAAATAAAAGATACATTATTTGTGGACAGCAGATGAGCCCTTGAATAATTCATAATTTTACTGTCCATGGACAGACGAGTCATTCCAGTAATTTAATACTAACAATCCATGCATAGACGCCAAATACAGGAAGCATGTAAGATGCTAACAAGAAAGAACACAATCATCACAAAAAGCCCCCACCCACACATACCACTAAACAAAAAACAAACAGGTTTGAAATCAAATCTTCAAGGAGAGAATGTGAATTTTAAACTGTACATTCTGAATTTGTGATCCTCAAATTACAAAGTGTGAAAAATCTAGTCCATGCTGGTGTATATAGGAACTCTAGTTAGCAGTGAATTGTCTTCAGTATTTCTTGTCTCATCTCAGTGATAAAAACCTTGTATTAATCATTGAAATTTCAAGCACCAATACAGTATCCCTGAAAAAGTTGATGATTTGAAGAGTTTTAGAAATTATATATATAAATTCTTCTCCATATCTTTAGAAGTAAAATTATGATTTTCTGCGTAAGGTAGTACAGGAGTTTAAAACTGCTCATCATTTTTGCGCATCTGACAAAAAATGCAATTCACCATTCAAATGTTGTCAAAATGATTTTCGATGTTTTATTATAGTTAGATTTGATCAAATATGCCATTTTTATTGGATAATTGTACAAAATATTGATCATTTCTTGCAAACTCAGGTTCTGTTAAGGGGAGATAATTTGTATTAAAAGAAATAACAGGAAAATATCAGTTTTTCGCAATTTATTCAAAAATAAGATTATTGACCCAAAAATATTTTTCATGCAAATTGAAAGCAAGTTTATTAGCTTATAATTTACCAAATTTAAAAAAAATTCTATCTGATGTAACTTAAATTAATTAAAATTTGGTTAAAATTCGCTGATTTTTGCATGACAGTTTTCATACTTATATGGTTGGTGACCCCAAATTTTTATTTTATTATTGTATACTCTAATAAGAAAGAGTAAGTCATGAAAATATCAGAAAATTCTATCGGACAGTTTTTATATGACCGCAAAAATTTGAGGTCGTATTATGGTATGGTGCTGTCGTTGTTGTCGTTGTCGTCGTCGTTGTCGTCATTGTCGTTGTCGTCGTTGGCTTTGTCGTCCGTAGACACTTTTGTTTTTGGTCAATAACTTAAGTTGTAGTAGTTCAATCCTTATGAAATTTTAACACAATGTTCCTTGGCACAAAAGGAAGGTTGGGATCAGTTTTGGGTTTTTTTACCCCTCCAGTTCCTAAAAAAGGGGCCAAAAAGGGCAAAATTTGGTGTTTACACATACTTGACTGTCGAATGTTTATTATTTATCCGATTTTTATGGGGTTTCTTTCAGTGTACTCCTTAGAAAATTTCCAATCTGTAGTATACCAAAGGATTTCATGTGGCATGTACGGCTAACGAGATAAATTGGGCCCAAAAGGGGCAAATTTCAAGATTGTAATTTTTTTTATTTTAAGTCCGATTCTGATGCATTTTTTTGCAATGGATTCCTTATGAAAATTAAACTAGCGCTGCACAATCAGACATTTGATAACTTGTTTCCTTTCCAAGCTATAAGGGGCACAACGGGGCCAAATTGCAAACATGAGGATAATCTAATTTTTTTATTTTTCATCAGATTTTGATGGGATTTTTTCTTTGGATTCCTCTCATTGTAAGCTTTCAGTAGTATGTGAACAGATTTGTCGTAACTCTTACCATTTCCAAGCTAGAAGGGGTCAAAGGGGCTAAAATTGCAATTATCAGAAATATGTGAAATCTTATTTTTCATCCGATTTTGATGGGATTTTTTTCTTTGGATTCTTTTCATGAGGTATATGAGGTCAAAGAGGCCAAAATTGCAATTATTAGAAATATGTGAAATCTTAATTTTTCATCAGATTTTGATGAGTTTTTTCTTTGGATTGTTCTCATTGTTAGATTTCATTACATGGCAATAGATTTTGCATAGCTCTTACGGTTTCCAAGCTTTAAAGGGTCAAAGGGCCAAATTGCAATATTTCAAAATATGTGAAATCAGATTTTTCTTAGCTCTTACAATATCCTATTAATAAGGGATTTAAAGGGCTAACTTTGATTTTCACTAGTTCAATGTGTCCAGTTAATTTATGTGTCAAGGTCCTAATTGTGTCCAGCAAATTACTGTGTCCATATTCATTGTAGTTAACACTTGTTTAAATTTCAATGGTCGAGATGCTGCGGTCGTATCATGCTGCGCTCGGCGTAGCCCTTTATTAAGACCTTATACCTCCTTAAAATCCATTTGCGTTTATTATAATCATGGCCTCATTCACTTATATTGTTTATATTATAGGTGGATGGAAAGTTGATGTGTTGGCTTTGTACAGTTGCTTATAAGAGAGTATTAGCTAAGGCAAAGATTAGAGAGGAAGAATCAAGGAAGAATTTTGGTTCTCAAAAACAAAGTTCTGAAAAAACAGAAAAGTCAGAAAAAGTAGATTTATTTGACAGTATATTAAACAAAAGTGTTGAGGATAACAAACAGGGAATTAAAACAGAAAGTTCAAGTGTTCCTGTTACCACGGTTACAGAAAATCAGGATAGTAATCAGGAAGAGAAAACAGAAAAGAAGCCACATAAACGGCACCATAAACATCATCATCACCACCACCATCACCATCATAAACATAAACATGACAAGTCACATCATAATAAGAAGTAAGTGTAGATGATTGACAAGTTATAGTCAAAAGACTAAGTGATTGGATAAATTGGTCTACAAGTCTCATGATGTGACACAGAGAATCCCTCGAAATTCTAAACTCAAATTTACAGCCAAAACATGATGTTTGAGGATTATTAAATTTAAATAAATATTTGTTTGAAATGTCATATATTGATGTTTAAAGATTACAATTTTGTTTGAAAAATCATATTTTTGTTGATATAAAATGCAAATTTGAGGTACAGTGATGTATTTGGAAGATTCGAAATTGAACAAGACTTACTGACCCCATTTGTGTACATTTGTGTTTGTATTTGTTGAAAATAGTAGAAAATACAGACATGTAGACATGTGATATATGCTATATTTTTTTCTGAAATCTTTTCATGACATCATAAAGACTTTTCCAACAATGTAGCAAATTATCATAATGGCTGATGACTATATATTCTTTCTATGAATATAAACTCCTTTTGCCTTCTTTGTTATAAACATTCAACAAAAACAAATTTTAGATAAAACATTTTTCATTTGGTATCTAAACTTATACGAACCTGATCACATAACACCACAAGTAATCACAACATGACTGGTTCAGACTTGTTCCTACAACAGAATTGTTTTGTGCCCTCACAAGATGTTTGAAATGTATGAAAAATCAGAACAAAAATAAATGTTTGAGAGGATGGCATCCCACTTTGCATTAAATTTGTTAGGGATTTCAAAATATGTCAAGTCTCCCCAGCCCTATTATTTCTGTCAAAACTTTTATGCTAATTATAACCTTTAAAATTTCATCATTTCTTTGCTGGTATATGTTTTATATTTAATCTGAAGCCTGATGATCGTGAGTTACAACATTGGAGCTGTATCTCAAGTTTAATTTAAGAATGACTCCATAAATTTTCATTGCAATGTTGTTTTAATCTGTTTCATATTTTTTCTCATTTCTTAGATCGAGTGAACCTAATACTCCAACAGCAACGCATACACCACCCAAAAAGCCTCGATTAGAGACAGCTGTTTCAACAAATGGTGTAACACCAACAAAAAGGTAAACAAACTAAGATATAAAACATAGTATAAATATATTTACTATAGCTTCATTACTAGCACCATATATTTATTTCTTGAGTGTGTATTATATAAATCTTAACATCTCCAAATAAATATTTTGAGCTTAATTTAAATTTTAAAGATTTTTTTTGCATTTTTAAGTGTTTTTTTTTTCACTTAATTTTCATAGTTTTGAATATTGTCTAATTACAGTTTATATACATATAGATAATATTATAATTTAAATGTATCTGCACAATTATATATGTGTGTTATATCAGCACAGCTGTCTTTTGTAGATTTGTTTTTTGTTCAAGAAGTAGAGCACTGATTCCCTTCAGTTACATTTTTCACCATTAGATAAATTTATTAAATTACATTTTAAGTAAGCATGTGAACTTGATGAATTTGACATACAAAATTATATAGCACATCTATAAACCAAAAACTGCTAACACCGAGGAAATTTTGACAGGGTGTTATTTTTGGCGATTTTGTGGACAAACATTTCATGTAGGAGTATTTTTTTTTTTGCAATCAGAGCCTTTCAAATTCAATGATGGCTCTGCTTTAAAATATCATGCTTCAAAACCAAAGTATTGGCATGAGGGGAATTTTCACAGATTTTCTATGACCCTGAATGTAAGGAAAATTACGTAGAAAGAACATATCCACGTAAACTTGCAGTATTTGTGAAAAAATTTAGTACTAAAAATTTATAGTCTTACATTGTTAGGCTTGCTAGTGATTACCATTATGAGATAGTTATTTGGTGGGCACTTTCCGAATTCTCATGCTTACTTAAAACTGATAAAAAATTGCCTTATCTAATGTCTTTTTTATGAAAAGGGGGATCTCCATTTTTCAGCATATTTTGTTGACTTCATTTTCTTGAATAAAAAAACTGTATGTCTATGACATTATTGCATATCTGATAAATCTAACCATCAAGAAATTACACTCATTTATTGAAGCAAACAAGGCTCATTTTTGGCTTAAATTATTGGCACTCTGGTTATATTAAGTGTACATCTTCTTGATAAAGTAGTGTATAAGATAATTTCTATCTGACTAGTACAATTTATTTCATTGAATAAGTATCATTTCTATCTGACTAGTACAATTTATTTCATTGAATAAGTATCATTTCTATCTGACTAGTACAATTTATTTCATTGAATAAGTATCTTGGTATAGTGAATATGCTTTAATAAGTTGTTTTAACTCCCTTTAATTCTGAAATAAACGAAGAAAACCAAGTTTATAGAAATTGAAAAAGCAGGAATTCAGTAGGGAATTTTATTTAAGTTGGGAGTCATTTTAGTTCACTTAAAAAGAAACTGAGGGGGACTATTTGAGTACTGCTGGAGTGTATTTTAGTGTCTACATTTAGATATATATCTTGTAAATTTGTAAGGTAGGGTCATCCAACTATCCACACCACAAATTACATCTGCTTAACTGACTTACATTCCAATTTATCTCAGTTACTGTACATGGTGGGTCAACATCCAGGCAGAACTAAGTTATCTTAACCTGCATTTTCCATTGATCAACTTACATTCAAGTTAATGTCCGAGTTCAGATCTCAGTAATGTACATGGTAGGATCATCTAACCTTGCATATGTATGCATCTCTGATGGTAAGTCACCATCCAGGCAAAATTACTGTGACCATATGCCATAATAAGGGGAACTTTATAAATTTTGATTACCAATGTTTCTCCATTTATCCAACTTAATATGAAATCTTTGATATTAATTTCTGGTATATATGGCAGTGATTGAAATTTGCCTTGCATACCACTCAACTGATCATTGTTTTGTTGTTAGGAACTTAGAGAGCATGTCAACATGTTTGATTTTTAAAAATGTCTAACAGCAGATATTATACATCTTCATAAGGATACATAACTAAATGTGCTGTTTGAACTTCAGTTTATGATTGTATAATATTGATGGTTAAAGAAAGGCCACATGAAAATTATTGTACCGGTATGTTAAATTACATAAAGTTTTATTTTGGAATAAAAAGAATTTTAGAGGTAAACCAATATGTTTTGAAATAACAGAAACTGGGATACAAAAAAAAACATTTTAGACATGTGAATTTCAAATAATTTTCTGTGGCCAAAGATGTGAGACTAACACAATATAGTACTGATATATATTACTAACACAGCTAGTCTTTCTGTCTTGCTTTACTCTATAACCATCAAGTCCAATAACTCTCTAAAGCAATAATTATAGTAGACATTTTATTCTTACAGAGTTGATTCTCAGTCTACACCGGACCAGGGCAGATTCTCTTTCTTAAAAAAGTAAGCTTCAACCCCAGAGCTTAAATCACTATGGTGTATTTATGTGCTTTTGTACTTAATGAGGAAGTAAAATAGGTAGATCATTACATAGACATATGTCAGACCTGGTAACCAGTGATTACCTAATAGTTTGTACCAGTAACTACTTTGGTATCTCTGTTCCCAGATTGCTCTGATTTCTGCTTAAAATGAAATTGATCATCTTTATAAATGGTGACCAAAACTAAGTATTATATATTAAATTGAAGTCTTTCTGTAAAAATGACAAAAAGGATTTGATTTCCTTTCAGTGAAGATTTGCAATCATTATGCAGTAAAAAGTTAAAAATAGGTGTCTGTAATTTTCTAAGTTGAAATTAGGAAACATGTGTTGCTTTTATAATTCTGGTTCATTCTGTCTTTATTTGAAAACAGAAATTTGTGATGAAACAGTATTTGAGTGAAACTTTATGTTGGAAATACCCTTTTCTCAATGTGAATTTAGTATTGAAAATAGTATATAAATTTGTTACTATGTATTCTTTTGAACCTTTTTTTGCTGTATTGAGATTCTCATTTTGTAGTGTTTCCTTAGAATTTACAATTCCTGCTGTTTCCACTACTTTGGACAAAGGCAAAACCTTACAATATCCACATTTATATATGGCAACACTTGCCCAAATTTACCCTTTTTTCAGTGTGATGCAGGTATTCTGTGCTTTGCATAGCATCTTTTTATACTTTATTAATAGTAATATGCTTGTATTTTAAATGTATACATTTATACACAATGTCAATTTCATTTTTTCTAAGTAAAAGAATATTACAAAGAAAATTACTAAATCAAGCCATAACTTAACTGGAAACCTGGCTAAATTTATCACTGTCTAATGTCCCTTTTGTATCAATGTCTAAATATTGTGAACCTGTGTAAACCAAACCCCTGTCTAAATGGAATATAATATTCAGTCATAAAGGGGTTCCTTTTAGATTGTTGTCTCTACAATATATATTGATGGTACAAAAGAAACAAATTGCTTGCAAGATGTATGGGAATTCATTTAAATTTTGTTACCAAAACTAGCCATCATTGACTTGTAGATATTGCATAAAAACACCCTTATTCTTCCTTAAATGGATGTTTTCCGTGTAAGACATCCCATAGAAGACAGGGTTGCGTGAAGCTGTCTTATACAGGTAATTGTCCAATCCGACGTTGCGATTTATTCGACGTCACAATTGTTACCACAATAAACTCCATGGATGATTTGACGTCACAATTGAGAACTACACCAGAAATGGCGAGATTTACCTTCTTTAGGGTTGGTTGTTGTATTTTACAGAAGAAATAGGTTTCATATTCGACCAAAATTAAAGATGGGATATCTTCCACTCATGTGAGAAATTCTATGTCTTTTATCCTTGTTTCACTCGGGAAAAGATGGAATTTCTCACACTCATGGAAGATATCCCTTATCTTTAATATGGTCTCGTATAAGAACTTATTATTCTTAAAGTAGAAAATTGCTGAGGAAGTGAGGTGTTTTATATGTCAAAAAATAAATGAGCTTTTTTTTCAATGATTCTTTGATTATTATCTAAAAACAAACTAAATCAATAAATATATGATAATTATAAAACGTGAAACATTTTCATCATATACACAGGAAACATGTTTGCAAATTTCATTTCATCATTAATTCAGTAACTATTTCATTACCTACATTAGATGTTCAGAGTGCTGTGTATTACCTTCGATATTATTTCTGTGTGATTATGTTTGTTGTCTTTTGTTTTGTAGTAATTTACACTTGCACTTTATGTTTGATAATTACTTCTATTGTCTTGCATATTTTGCAGTCAAACAAAATATTAGATTGCTTTTCAGTACATTCTACAATATCTTCAAGTTGTTTTTCATGACTACTGGTATATGAAAAATTGCAGAAAGAAAAATAAATTGGATTATTATATTTTATTAAGTAAGAGAAGATTTAATTGGATGAAAGCAATCATGTGACTTTAAAATAACTCAGATGTTTTAGCAAACAACCTCGATATGGCATCACTGCGGGAACAACCCTGTTGTTTCCCGCTGAACAACCCGGAAATGATGTCACAGAGAGAAACAATCCTGTAGATTTTAAAAATCACTAACAGATTATATCAGTCTTCATTGTGGGATTAAACCATAATAAGACCTCTTGATTTGGAATGAATGAAACTTTTTAAAATATAATAAAACAATTGTGGCTCTCTGTTGACATGAAACATCCAGATTTGTCAACCCTTTGAGGGGTGGTTTCCCTCGGGCAGAGCCCTCGGGAAACAACTCCTTCCTCGGATTGACAAATCTGGATGTTTCCCTTAACAACGGGCCATAATTGTATATTATTACATACTTAGTAGAAATAAAAGCATTTTTGCATGATCAATATGAACGGAAGTAAACTGTCCACATTTTCACAACCCAGGAAAATAATAGGTTATTTTAGGCTCCT
>MJUU01038729.1:64027-84356 GCA_002080025.1 Modiolus philippinarum | reverse complement strand
GTGTATATTCCATATCGGGTGACTGATTAATATACCGTCAGTGACCGCCATTACGCGGCGTCACTGTACGTTTTTAAATATGTTTTTTTAACAATTTACTGGACTCTCGGCAGGATATAAACATTACACAGTATGTAAGTGACCTAATATGGTATATACACGATCAGTAAATTGAATATTGGGCTCGAGCTACGCTCTCGCCCAATATGAAATTTACTGACCGTGTATATACCATATTAGGTCACTTACAGACTGTGTAATATATATTATACAGTAAATGTTGAGAAATCACAAATATTTCAGTCTGTGATAATAGTCAATCAATTCAGAAAGACAATTGTCAAATCTGCATGTTGTGGAAAAATTCTTATATGGTATGCTTATGAATAATTTATATGTATGTGCTATATTAAAGTCTGTGATATTGTATGACAGGGAAAGACACTCTCACATTCAACCTGATATATATATGTGTAATGAAGAGTGGGTTTTCATTTTAGTGGAAGCAGTTTATCCACTCTAAGTGGATTAACAGATAAACCAACAGAAGATCCACACAGTTCAGAACATCTGATAGCTTTACAACAATTACAAGAGCAGATGGAAGTATTGAAGAAACAGTTACAACAAAAAGAACAGCAACTTCTTGAGAAAGAGAAAAAGGTAAAACATGTAGAGGAATAACAGAAGAAAATGTATGCCTTCTGATTGTTTTTTTTTAAACAACAAAAATTCATATTAAGGTTGGTCACTCCTCATGTACAGAATTTTAAGAATTTTATATTGATACTGTGTGTGAGAACATTGTCAATAAATAATTTTGCGCAAAAATATATTGACAGGTCAATGTGCTAGAGTAACAAGTTTTTAAAATTTTGGCAGGAAACCGAATCCCTCTAGATATTCCATTGATGATGCATTGAGAATTTGTTCCTTTTAACCACAATGAAGGACTATTAGGAATTTCAAACATTTTTGTCAGAAGTCTTCTTGGAATGTTAAAAAATCTGACAAAGTCACTATCTTGACAAGTGACTAGAATAAGGCCTGTGGGTCTCATTTAAATTTAATTTTGAAGAGTTATACCCAGAAGTTGCATATTTTTACCAAAAAGGTTAAAATGATTTAAACAAACATAGGTAATCGATGATTACAAAGTTTGCCTCATTATGGCACATGGACACAGCGACCCAATTTTACCAGGGTGCTGTCCTACCATCCCTGATGCATGCATACAAAAGTGATCCTACCATGTACAGAGATGGAGATCTAAACTCTAACATAAACTTGAATGTAAGTCGATCATGCCGAAAATATAGGTCAAAGTGAATTAATTTTGCCTGGATGCTGACCTACCACTAAAGATGCATGTACATGCAAGGTTAGATGATCCTACCATGTACAGTAACTTGGATCTGAACTCAGACGTTAACTTGAATGTAAGTTGATCATGCAGAAAAGTGCCCTAATTTTGCCTGGATGCTGACCTACTGCCAAAGATGCATGCACATGCAAGGTTAGATGATCCTACCATGTCCAGTTACTTAGACCTGAACTCGGATGTAAACTTTAATGTAAGTCGATCATGCGGAAAATATAGGTAAAAGTGACCTAATTTTGCCTGGATGCTGACCTATCGTCAAAGTTGCATGCACATGCAAGGTTAGACAATCCTACCATGTACAGTTACTGAGATATCAACTCGGACCTAAAATTAAATGAAAGCCAATCGAGCGGAAAATATAGGTCAAAGAGACCTAATTTTCTTGGAGGCTGTGAGATAGCCCAAGATGCATCTGTATGCAAAGTTTGATGACTACCCTTCATATTTATTGAGATATCTACCTAAATGCAGACATGGACGTAGACGTGGACGCGGAGGGTACTCCAGTAGTCCCCCTCAACTTCGTTGAGGCGAACTAAAAATGTGAACATTTGTGAATCCTCTAATGTCATGTTTTGACACAAATATTTTCAGATTACAAGTTGATTGTAAATTTAGAATAACATTTTTTGTCAGCCTTCGACGAAAATATAAAAAGGCGAGACCAGGGATCCGTAAATTTTTGGAACTGATTTTGGTCATTTTTTGGGAGGTCCGAAGATGTGGCTGACATTTTTGACATCGTCTTTACACCCGCCTCTTTAGATGATGCTCATATTAAGCTAGGTTTTCAACGCAACGTATGATTCTGGTCTCGTATTTCTGATGTATGAGATTGTGTAAGCACTGCATTAGGTTAATAGTTCATGTTTATTATCAGAGGTGATGTCCAAATGTCAAAGATGCAGTTGATATTCCCTTCGATGACAAATCGAAAGTAAACCAGAAATGACATGTGTGTTGTTATTTTGAACAAAATCAGAAACGGCTGTGAATTGCAATCGCATTAAAATTGAAAGCCTTTTTGGGGCACTTACAGATATTCAGTGGGAATTAAATTAATTTTTATTTACAGTACTGTTATGGTTTTAACGATCTTCTTAATATTAGTTTTATGTACACGCATGCACGATCGGAAAGTAAGTAGAAACGAAAGTACTGGCTGGTATTAAAATGAAATTGAAAAGAAAATATTACGTTTGAAGTAAAACCATCTAATTCAAACGCTTCCTTTGCCATATTTATTGACCTTTTTTATCATCACAAGGGTGATTAATTCGTAGTTGGCAAACAAAAAGGTGTTACCTGTCCTAATCACATGCTGTTAATCCAATTATAGGTGATGACATGTTTATTTAATAATTACCTGTTGACATGTTACATCAAATTTAATTAGCAGTTTGGTGATTAAAGGCAAATTCTTTAGCCTTTAATCACAAATTCTTTATGCATTAATTTGCAGAATGTCCGATATTTTCACATACAGTTTTTTTTAAATGTCCGAAAAGTTTAAATTCATGACCGACAAAAAAGTGGCATTTCCGGAACCCTGGGCGAGACTTAGGTATGGTGATTCCAGAGGGGGCAACCAGTGGCGTCCACAATTATTTTCTTGTGTCTGTTTCACATCAACCACTCATAGTAGCCCATTTATTTTTGGTATTTAGTTGCATTATCATGATAGAGATTAGTTTCAGTGGCATGTTATGTCCATGTCCCTGCCGTCATGCTTCAAAGACTTTGAAATTTTGAATTGTTTATTACTGTTTATTCTAGCCACTCGATATTTGACATGCATTTGCCTCTGGAGGATTACACATTCAGATGTTGGCTTTGACCCCTCTGTCATGCTAATGCTTGAACAATCATATCATGATTTAAGCAAGCTGGTAGTGCACACAAATTAAGACTTAAATTTTGTTATCATGGCTGCAGCTGTAGATCAATGCACAGATTCATGAGATGCATGTGGCAGGCGATACATATCCTGTGTCAACAGTTTATTTACAAAATGAATTATGGTGCCCATGTGGCAAAGATTGATGTCCTATGTTAGTTCTTGTTATAAGATGAACTTTATTTATGATGTTGTAGTTGGATGATAATGGATCGCACTGCAGTAGTTGAGCACCATTTATATCTCTACCCATTGTTTGTGCACAGTTTGACAGAGATTTCTTTAACACCCCTCTTACTTGAACTGTTTCATCAGTCCCTTGAGTGTTTGAGCCATTGAAGTTTGACTGTAATCAT
This sequence comes from Modiolus philippinarum, assembly GCA_002080025.1. Lineage (NCBI taxonomy): Eukaryota > Metazoa > Mollusca > Bivalvia > Mytilida > Modiolidae > Modiolus > Modiolus philippinarum. The sequence goes on along the minus strand of MJUU01038729.1, from coordinate 80,719 downwards.
TTTCATATCTTCTCCTTTTGGAAATGATTGCTTTTAGACTTGACATACATTGCTTAAAAAACAACTTCAATTTTCTGTGGTGTTCCAGCAAAAAAGTCTAGGATGTTTGTATTGATAGATAATACCGGTATATTTGACAAAAATATTTTACTACCCATGAAGAATTGAAATATTGTAAAATCTTATTGTAAGTTTTATTATTTGTTTTCAGTTGACTGAATTAAAAGCTCAAAATTATGAGGCTGAAAAGGAGTGGAGATTGAAGATTCAAAATTTACAGAAAAAACTCACAGAGACAACAGAAAATAATCAGGTACAACTTGAATCCAGATGAAAGAAGACACTATGAATGTTTATGAGACAATACCTCTAGAATAAAAAAAAATGAAATAAATAGCAATCAAATAATTTCAAAATAAAATAAAATTAAACAATATTGATAAAAACTTTTAAATATGACCATAAATAAATGTTGAGATCTTTAAATGGTATGAAACTGGCATGATCATCATTGTTGGCAGTCAGAGCTTTGGCAGCACCTTTAGACACTTCACTTCCAAGCTATGACTTGACTTTTTAACTTTTCAGTCCCCTACCGGCGATAGCCAAAGGGGACTTAAGGTTTGCACTCCATCTGTCTGTCAGTCCTGCATCGGTTTTCCACATTTTTTACTAAACCATTGCAGGTATTGATCTAATATTTGGCACTTTACCTCAATGAGTTACAGATAAGTAAATAACAAAGTTCCTGTGAATTTATTTTCTGCATATGCGCATTTCGACAACTTATATCTCTTCAGTGCAGATAAAATCTAAACGTTTGGAAGACCATAAACTCAAAGATGTTGAGAACAAATACCTAATATGATCTAAATGTAAAGCCAAAATCAGCTAAGGACAGAGCTTTGCATGAGGGAGATACTATTTAGTTTTAAACAAAATTTACAAAAATTTAATATATTGCAAGGTTCCAAATAGAATCGGCTTTCGGGTCTGCACCGAAGTACTGGCTACTGGGCTGGTGAATACCCTCAGGGACTAACAGTACACCAGCAGAGGCATCAACCCAGTGGTAACAAATAAGTAAATACCAAAGTTCCTGTGAATTTATTTTTTGCATATGCGCATTTCGGCAACTTATGTCTCTTCAGTGCAGATAAAATCTAAACGTTTGGAAGACCATAAACTCAAAGATGTTCAAAAACTGATAGAGAACAAATACCCAATATGATCTAAATGTAAAGCCAAAATCAGCTAAGGACAGATCAGCTTTAAGTTTGGTTCCGGTCCACTGATTTTTGACAGAGTTATGGGCCTTTTGAAAATTTTAGTAAAATATCAGTTTTCTGCACTTTTTTCTAAACCATTGTAGGTATTGACGTAATATTTGGTATGTGAGTCTACCTCAATGAGTTACAGAACAAGTTCAAGTTTGGTTCTGGTCCAATGATTTTTGACAGAGTTATGGGTCTATGACTTAGAAAATTTTGGCAAAAAAATCAGTTTTCTGCACCTTTTTTCTAAACCATTGCAGGTATTGATCTAATAATTGGCATGTGAGTCAACCTCAGTGAGTTACACATCAAGATGAAGTAAGGTTTTAGTCCACTGATTTTTGAAGGGGTTATGGGCCTTTGACTTAGAAAATTTTAGTAAAATATCAATTTTCTTAACCTTTTTCTGAACCATTGCTATTATTCATCTTATATTTGGTATATGAGTCTACCTTAACTTTAATATTAAGTTATTGTGGTTAGATCCGTTTCTCAGTAACTATTTATAGTAGGTTATCAATATTTGGTATGTGGGTTGTGACAATCTGCTAAATGTCTTTGTTACTTCAATTTCACTATGAAGTGAGCATGTAAATTTTGTGTGTGAAAATCAGTACTGTAATTATTGATTGTAGATCAGTGGTATTTGGTATGTAGGTTGGTCTTGGATATTACATGACAGATTGTCCAATGGCTTTTTTCCTTGACCTCTATTTCAAAGTCTAGTGAGCATGTTAAGTTTTTGTGATTAGGTCAGTTTCTCAGAAACTATTAATGGTAGCTTCAAAGGAGAAACAAATGGATTAAGTTTTAAATTAAGAAACTATGCTGAATAATATAAATTTTTTTTTCAATACAAATTATGGAGATGTCAAAAAATAAAAATGTCAGTTTTTCAGATGCCAAGGTCAAGGCCACAAGGTCAGATTTTCTAGTTCCAATTAAAAACTCGCCACAAGGAGTGCACATGCAAAATATGAAAGCCATTTGACTTGCCATTCAAAAGATATAACCAATGTTAATTTTTTAATTTTTTGTCCAAAAAGAGCCCACAAACAAAACCATACATACAGACAGACAGAACTAGCAAAAACTATATACCCCTGAATTTTCAAATTTCAAAGAATTAAAAAAAAAAACATCATTTTTGGTCATCAGTGTAAGCATGGCTCAGATGCATTTTGTCAGGTGAGCAATACAGGATTATTCTCTGAGCCTCACAACACAAAAGTGATTGTACAGTAAACTAGCTACCTTAAGCACTTAATTTGCAACTTCGGCTCCTGATGCACAGCGGAGAGTATGTAACATATATTCATCAAAGTTTATGATCAATTTAATATGTTATATTCCTTGTTATTTACAGATAAAAGTCAGAAGCTACCTTAAGCACTTAATTTGCAACTTCGACCCTAATGCACAGCGAAGAGTTTGTAACAGATATTCATCAAAGTTTATGATCAATTTAATATGTTATATTCCTTGTTATTTACAGATTAAAGTCAGAGAACTAATGAAACAAGTATCAACACTATCAAAAGGGAAAAAGTTTACCAACAGTCCAGTACCAAGTCCATTAGCTTTGTAGCAGTTTCATGTAGGATAGAATTTAGTCAGTATACAGATTTCATGTACACATATATGACGCCAAAGTTTTTGTAGTAGGCCTGTTTATGTATATATATATAAAGGTGTACCATAGGATTTGTTTTATACATGTACCAATGGAAACTAAAGGTTTGCCATCAGTGACAATAGCACTGGACAAGTTCCATTAAGTATTCAATATTCTGATGCAATATTTATTTTTAAAAAATTATCGAATACCGTTTGCAGTAAACCTCTATTAAGGTCAAGTCCTCAATCAATGCAGTTTGCTTCTTATGGCTGAAAAAAAATGTAGCATTTAAATTCTACTATAAGTATTTTACACTTCACATATTATAAGATTTAATTTTTTTCATCATAAAGTTGTGTGTTTGTGTGAAGTTAATATATATGTTAGAATGGGTATACAACAGTACTATACGGAGATCTTTGAAGATGAAAGTGGTGTCCACAAGCCAACAATATATACAGTGTTGTTGGCTGAACTGTAATAGAGAATATAAGTCTTGTTCCGTTTTAACCCTTCTGGGTGCCAAATGTAAAAAAGATGGATTCACATTTACAGAGCATAACAATGTCTTAATGCAAAGATTAATAGGTTCTTATACAAGACCATATAAAAGGTAAGGGATATCTTCCATGAGTGAGAAATTTTGTCTTTTACCGAGTGAAATGAGGGTAAAAGACGTAGAATTTCTCTCATGAGTGGAAGATATTCCGATCTTTAATTTTGGTCGAATATAAGAACCTATTTCAACAACCAACCCGAAAGAAAGTAAATCTTGCCATTTCTGGAAGAGTTCTCAATTGTGACGTCAAATCATACATGGAGTTTATTGTGGTAACATATTGTGACGTCGAACAAATCGCAACATTGGATTGGACAATTGGCCTTGTAAGACAGCTTCACGCGACCCTGTCTTCTATGGGCTGTCTTACAAGGCTTACAAGAACACTTGCATTTACGAAAGAAATAATAGTCTTCAGACATATATTTTGGTGAGAATTTTGATGTCACAAGCCAAAATTTACATATCTTATTAAGCATATACATGGAAGGGCATCTGCTAGGACATTGTATTGCCCAATTAATACTTTCAAAGAAATTCTAGTAAGTATACAGTTTTTTTGCATTAATATCTGTGGGTCATTGATCAGATCTCTTTATCACTGTAAGAACATCAAAACAAAGGGAGATAAGTTTGTTTGTTTATGTAAATAATTTGTATTCCTCCCATCTTTTTCAAGGTTATATATCAGATTTAAAGAAAAATGAGCAATTGTGAATGGTTAGAACTTGTACATGATTAGATCTTGTTGCTTGCCATATAAAAATGAATTTTTATATCATTTTGAGTGGTTAGAACATGTACATACGAGATCTTGTTGCTTGGCATATTAAAATGAACAAAAGTGAGGGGTTAGAACTCGTTCATGTTGAGATGTTGTCATTTGCCATATTAACTTGAGAGGCAACTGGTGAGAACTTGTGCATGGCCAAATCTTTTTGCTTGATATATTAAAAAACAATACCAGAAATTGAATAGAAGACCATGTAAGGTAGATAGATTTTCATCCATAAGATTTTGTAATAAATTAGCACAATAAAAGACCCAATCCTACCTACTAAAATCTACAATAAATAGTATGGGCCACTAGTTATTTTTTCTTTAATTAAGATTGAAATTTCCTCATTCTAGCCATTTTTCGGCAAAATTTTTATAGAATGCACTTGACAAATACTGTGGAAGTACTTTTACTCATGGACATCAATTTTAGTGGTTTTCATAAATATTGCTTTTTCGTTGGTACTTCATGGTTTTTAATTCTGTGATTAAAACTCTTTGTGAAAAATGCATTTCGTTGGGAACTTAATTTCATGGTTTTAATGAATCACAAAATCAACGAAAATTGGAACCCCACGAACTATAGTACTTTCACGGTATGGAAAGGTAATCTTAAGCATAATAGAAATGAACCTTTAATCATTAGTATTTCTTATATTTTTTAAAATAAATTGTTTACGGCTTAAAACGTAAAATGTAAATGGTATAAATAGAGAATTTCTGGATTATTCATTATTTATGGAAAAAGGTAGCTGATTTACTGCTTAAAGAAGTAAATATGATTGTTTATATCTGTTACTTATGACTTGGCAATGGTAAAGCTTTTGTACGACTGTTCTGCCCTGAAAATCAAGTCTACCCTATATCCAATACTTTATTTCTTCAAATGGGATTACATGTGTCCCGAAACGGAGTCTATCTACCTTAAGTGATTTTTTTTTAATATAATTTCATTATTAATTGTCTCAGTTAAGCTAATTATGAATAATTATCATCCTTTTTTGGTAAGCAAGCTGTCATTCTTTAAATTGTTTTTTCCTAAGCTATCAAAACATTCTACATTGTATAAATCAAAACGTAATTGTAAAAAAATATGTAATTATCAGTATTTTGTGTTCATTTAATTGTGTTCATTTATTCTGTGTATTTTGTAGTTAAAAGAGAAAGAACGTTCATCAGAAACAAAGTTCACATGTTTCTATTGCTGTTTTTCTGAATTCCACAGGATATAATAAGAGAAAGTTTTATCCCACCTCTGTATAGTTATGTATATACATCTATCTTGTCAGACACAGGTTTATTTGATGGTGCATCTACATAAATATTATTCCCCGACTCAAAAAGTATACAGGGTNNNGGGGGGGGGGGGGGGGTATACTAAATGAGAAATAGCTTACACTTTTCTTTTTCTGATATTTCTGATAAAAAATTTTTGCTATAGATTTTTGCATTTGTGTTTTACCTACACCCAAAAGATATGGTCGTACACAGAATAGACCTTGTCTTTTATCTTCAGGATAACTCGAATAATTCTGCGCCCTCTATCGGCTGATCACCTCTCGAGTGCTTGAACTCGTCACACGTTAAAAATCCTTCAGCTGCTCTCTGAAATAGGTGACCAATCAGCAAGCTTCAAATTCATGAGTCTGCGCAATAGTACATGCCGGTTGTTAAACTGGACCGCCGTTCCATAATACTACGCTCGTTAGGAACGGGTGACGGCCATTGTTACGTCGTTTTTCATTGGTCGAAAGTGTTAATTGTTTTCATTTTTTTACGGAAAATATTCACATCACGACCGTTGTTTATTAGTCTTTAGCAACGTCTCGCAAATTCACGGGGTAAGAATCTTGACCTCTGGATTTTTAGCCTTCACCTGTTGTTAGTGTAACACAACAGGAGCCCAGTTTAGCCAGTTGTTTACAAACATAAAAGTTGACAATGCGATGTTTAGTATGGAGACAAAATATTTGTTAAAATTCGAAAAACTGCAATTTAATTGATCTGATTAATCTTAAACAATCTTAAAGACACATTTCTTGTGCTGCATATCGACGATCATCTACAACGGAAAGGACAAAAAAGTATTATTTATAAATTAAATACCCATGATTCATAGCTCAAACAATATATCTGGTTGAAGGATTTCCCAGGTGTATGCATTCAGGCGTTAATGGAGCGATCATAGCGAGTGGAATATAAGGACTGAATTATTCGGGTTATCTTCAGGATTGCAATTATTGTTGGCTGTTTGGTCAGAAATTTCTTGAGTTTTGAGATAAATGATTTGATACCTTTTTAATTTAATTGTGGTTGTATATTGTGCTATTTTGTTTTGAAAATACACATGATCAATACATAGAAAATTGGTCAAGAAGAATTAGTTTTTATGTAAGCTAGGTGACTGTTTAATATCAATTTCTTTAATTTGTGTACAACATAACATTGTATGAAAAAAAAACTCTTTTATTACCTTTGTGGTTTGAAGAATGTTTTCATTTCAACTGGATTCATTAAGGGTACGATTAATTTTATATAGAACTTATACCATTATTTAATCTACATGTATATAATTATTGCATTATTGTTGTGAAAATGTTATTTAACTTAAAACAGAGTACATTGTATTAGTGATTTAGTGGCATTATAAAAAATGTCTCTTTCCACATTTGTTTAGCCAGCATATGGAATAGTTATACATTCGACCCTATCAAAAGAAAAACACTTTTTGACCACCTTCCTATGAAAATATTGAAAATTGTGGTGACCAGCATGGAACATATTTTAATATAAGACTCTTTAAATGGTAAGTAAACAAGTTTTCAACAAATAAAAGTAAATTCATTAAACAGATCTTTAAATTGTTACAACAGGTTTTAACTATCACAGGTTCCTGGGAATCATTCATTTTCTCTGTGCCAGAGATGTGATTTGTTTACAGGAAGTCCCGCTGAAAAAAAGAATAACCAGAAATCAGAAGAGGAACATCCCTGCTGTGAAAATGTCAAGTTTTATTTTTAGGAACCCTTCATTTTATTGTGTACATTTAGAACAAGGCTCCTATGAACCCCTCATTTTACTGTGTACATGTCAAGTTTTAGTTTTAGAACAAGGCTCCTAGGAACCCTTCATTTCACTCTGTACATTTAGAACAAAGCTCCTAGGAACCCTTCATTTTACTGTGTGTGTGTTAAGTTTAATTTTTAGAACAAGGCTCCTGGGAACCCTTCATTTTACTGTATGTGTTAAGTTGTATTTTTAGAACAAAGTATACCTCAATTGTTTGCCTTATGATTACAATATATATGAAATTTCATTTTCATCTTTATATTTATTCATATTTGTCAATTCATCTTGCATCTTTGTCATAAAAATAAGGTGTGTTATGTAGAAAAAATATGACTTGAATATTTATTCCAAAAAGCAATCTACACTGCCAGATTTTATGGTAAAATGTCTTGATTAGTAATATCATTTTGTATACATATTTACTGATATTAAATGGAAGACACAGATTTATAAATTTACAAATGGATTTAACATTGTCATTACAATTAAGTATTGTAAGTCTTTCATTGTGTGAATGATATAACAGGTGAATGTTTCATGTAACAAAATACACTATATTGATATTTCGGGTAATTTTCATACAAACTTTTTTCACGTAAGGATTGGAGGCCATCAGGGTAAATTCCTATGACAAACATATATAATTTTCAATGGACTACTTCTAGATACATCATTAAATGTAAAAGTCTTTTAAATTAAAATCACAAAAATAACACAGTTAATTTAAAATTAAGAAAATAAGTTTTGACAGCTATAATATACATGTACTGTCTGTATTAATAGTGACTTGAGGAGTAATGTTTTAATTATATACCATTATATGAGAAAGGTACAAAAATGTATATGTATGCTACAAATGAAATGATATTTATCCTTAGCCTTACCAACAAATTTTTATGTTGCAAATTCATACTTTGAAATACTCTTGTTGTATAGCAATAGTTTATAATTTTTGCCAAAAGCATACTGTTATCATACTGTTTGCTAAATAATTCAATGTATTTCACATTTACATGTATTTGTTTTTAAATAGTCTCTCACTGAATTTATCAATTTTACTAAATTTATTGTTTTAAAGACCTGATATTTACACAATTATTATCTTTTTATGTGAGCATTTGTAAATAAAGAATGGAATGATGATTTTTCAAGATGAATTACAATTAATATTACTTTTGATACATTAAATGAATTTGGTCTTGAGCATTTGTTTGTTTTTGATAAATCGATGTCTTTTGGCCTTTAGAAGGCCTCATGAGATATAGTTTTTTGGGTAATTAAATTGATGTCTTCAGGGACAATGGTTTGGATCATTAAATTGTTGTCTTGAGAGAGATCTTAATGCCAATAAATTTATACATATATCTTCAGTGATAGCTCTTTGGGTTATTAAACAAACCCTTAGAAGTTAAAAGGTAGTTTTTTAGCCATTAAATGTATGTGAAAGAGAGATATTCATTATAGCATAAGAGCCAACAAGCAGAATCCAGAACATACATGAAACCTTGTTATCACACAGCTTTCCTTTCATAAGTAATATCTTCACTCAACACCTTAAAAAAACAGTTAACTCCATATTCTTAGGATGGGTACATTTACATTTCTAATCCATGATTTTTTTTATTATACCCCGTAGGAGAGGGGGGTATACTGTTTTACCCTTGTCCGTCTGTCTGTCCGTCTGTCCGTCCGTCCGTCCGTCCGTCCGTCCGTCCGTCCGGAACATCTTTCGTCAAGGATTTCTCAGCTTGTGTATGTAGTAATGATTTGATATTTGGTCTGAAGCTTAAGTATGATGAGTTGTATCGTGTCTCCCCATTTCAAGTCTGTAACTCATCTACTTCCTGTTTGACGATAACTTTGATTTTTTCCATTATAGCCATATATTGAAATTTTTTATCAAGGATTTCTCAGCTTGTGTATGTAGTAATGATTTGATATTTGGTCTGAAGCTTTAGCTTGATGAGTTTTATCATGTCTCCCTTTTTAGAGTCAGTAACTCATCTACTTCCTGTTTGACAATAACATTGATTTTTCCCATATAAGCCATATATTGAAGTTTTTCGTGAAGGATATCTCGGCTTGTGTATGTAGTAATGATTTGATGTTTGGCCTGAAGCTTTAGTATGATTAGTTTTATAGTGTCTCCCCTTTTCAAGTCCATAACTCATCTACTTCCTGTTTAATGGTTACTTAATTTATCACTGCAACTATGCCAATGCCTGTTTCGTGTCCACACATGTCCTGTGTCCATGCTTGTATTATGTCCACACATATTTAACTTAGCATTGCCATATTGATTCAGGGTTCAATGAGCTGGGGTATAACTGGCTGCCATTCGGCGACAGCTCTTGTTTCTTTGGGAAATATCGTCCCCAAATTTGGACAAGATTAAAACAGTTAAAGCTATGCTTTTCAGTTAATTTTAAAATATGGTTGATGATTGATAACTTAGGTGAGCTTCATAAACATGCATAACTGCTTTGCCATTCTCTTGCCTGTTCTCACAGTTTTGTCTTTGGACTTTATTTGAACGAAAATGTCATTCTAAACATAATAGTTACTCGTAACTGAGATTCAGATTGCTTTAAATGTTATTGTTTTGCTAGCTAAATCAATAAAATAGCTGTAATGAATTTTTCCTAAAGGAATATGCATTGTAAAAGTCTCTCAAGACAACTACTTTTATGTACATTGTATACCTGCTCTCTACATATACATATCAATTAGTTGCTTAATTACATATTTTAGGTCAGTATGGATCAGTGTTAGTTTTATTTTATATCTGGCATTATTGTTATGTATTTTTTAATTTGTACAGATTGTTTTTTACATGTACATTTGATAAAATTCTATAGCTATTACTATTATAACAGTAAATCACTTGTACAATCTGCCATGTAATATAGCATATACATTGTTTGTAAACTGGTAAGTAATAGTCCTTCGCAAGTCTCAATGTTCAATTTCCTAGTATCCTGTGTTATGTCTCAATATTCAATATCCTAACATAAAGATCTACCATGCTATATCCAACCTATAGATAAAAAATTTTTAAAATGTGCATAAAGTTTAAAATGCATCAAAGTTTTATACAAATATTTAGAGAAATGACTGACAGCAACCCAGGAGTGTACTTAGATATTTCATCAATATGTCTTAAGAATTTTTAAGATATATAATGTATACAACTAATAGGATCTTATACAAGACCATATTAAAGATAAAGGATATCTTCCACGAGTGTGAGAAATTCTGTCTTTTCCCGAGTGAAACGAGGGAAAAAGACATAGAATTTCTCACACGAGTAGAAGATATCCCGATCTTTAAGTTTGGTTGAATATAAGAACCTATTTCTTAAGTAATAATACAACGATCTACCCAATGCAAAGTAAATCTTGCTTCTTCTTGTCGAGTTCTCAATTGTGATGTCCAACAATTGGACATTTGCCCATGTAAGACAGCTTCACGCGACCCTGTCTTCTATGGGCTGTCTTACACGGAAAATATCCATTTGCGGAGGAATGAAAACTTCTTTTCATCTTTGATTTTCTATTCTACGTGTATCTTTAGGATTTGCCACAAAATATGAGTCCAGCTTAGTTAAAATTACTTTGGTATATGACAATTGGTAGGAAGGTATGTGAATTCCAACAAAATTAATCTTCTTAGAGAATCATTTCTGAAATTTGAACAGATATATCATGATAAGGAGGGGTATTTGCCAAAAATACAAGTTGCGGGGCAGTAAAATTTCCAGAGCCTGAAAGGCGGGGAAATTTAGACCCAAGACTTATCTTTTTTGCAAATACCTCTACATTCATGATATATGTATTTAATTACACTGAATGTCTCCACCATTTAAGTGCACAGATGACTCTGGGACAAATACCATGGTGAATGGGTATTTGCCAAAAAATACGAAGGCTTTTAATCAATCAGATATGCCTTTGTTGGCTGATCTTGGGATATTCTTTAATTATCCAAATGAGGCAAATGACAAAATTTATAAATTGTATCAAAATTGTTCAATCAAATATTTAAAACAAAACTTTTACTTTTATTGCGATTTGTATGCCTGGATCAAATGTCTATTTAGGGGTTTATAGCATTTATTATTTGTTTAATGTGAATTAAATAGTGTAATTCTGTAATCAAAGATCTTTATCCTTTACTTATTAAGAAAATGGAAAGGTTATTTATGTCTCTGCCGTTGATATTGTGAATTAACTTGTATTATTCAAGTTCAAGTATGACTTGTAAACATGTTTAAATTAAATGAATTTTCATACAATTGTTAATTATTCATCTATTTTTTTACCTGTTGTATTTCTTTAGACCATTGTTTGCAATCATGGTTATTTTAAATGTGTTGAATTCTCATTTTAAAATTGTTTAGAATTTATATTTGAACATGTCCATTTTAAACATGTCATTATTTGTACATTTAGTTTTAGTTGTAAAGAATAATTTAATAAATGTTGATAAATCTCTCTTTGTCTGAAATTTTTGTCATTATGTCTTATATTGGGGTATTTCTTGACATGTTGCAAAATACTTTTAATGATTGTTTTATATTGTCTTGTCCATCATGGCTAAAATGATTTAATTAATATAGCAAAGATAACAGGACACACTTACAATGGCCAAAAATTATAATCCCATGCCACAATCTACTAGGGAACTGCACAAGAAAAACTATAACAAGAATATGTGTCTTACGGACACAATGTCCCGCCTCACAACTATTTTGAACAATACTATATTTCGTGATCAGTAAAGCATGAAGTTGGTTGCATGGATATATTTTTATTATGATTTTTGTTTAATTATACCTTAAGCATTCAATTTAATGGGTGTTGAATGATAATAGCATACATTCTTCACAGAAAAGGAACTTCAACCTATTGATAAACCTCAAACTATCCCCCTTTTTAAGTCACCTGGATATAGCCAGGGTGAGCTTTTGCCATCACTTTTCGTCCGTTGTCCACCGTCCGTCTTGCGTAAACTTTTCATTCAAAGATCTTCTTCTCTGAAACTACTGGGCCATTTGAAACCAAACTTGGCCACAATAGTCCTCAGATGGTCCCCTGCAAAAAAGTTGTTTTTTTAGATCCACGCTACATCCAAGATGGCCGCCAGCGGGATCATAGTTTTAACATTGGACCCTATGGGAAAACACTTTCAAAGATCTTCTCCTCTGAAACTACTGAGCCAATTGAAACCAAACTTGGCCACAATAGTCTGTAGATTGTCCCTGCAAAAAAGTTGTTTTTCAGATCCCCGCTATATCCAAGATGGCCGCCAGCAGGGATCATTGTTTTAACATTTGACCCTATGGGAAAACACATTCAAAGATCTTTTCCTCTGAAACTACTAGGCCAATTAAAACCAAACTTGGCCACAATAGTCTTTAGATGGTCCCCTGCAAAAAAGTTGTTTTTCAGATCCGCACTTTATCCAAGATGGCCGCCAGCGGGATCATAGTTTTAACATTGGACCCTATGGGAAAACACTTTCAAAGATCTTCTCCTCTGAAACTACTGAGCCAATTGAAACCAAACTTGGCCAAAATAGTCCTTAGATGGTCCCCTGCACAAAAATTGTTTTTCAGATCCGCGCTATATCCAAGATGGCCTCAAGCGGGGATCATAGTTTTAACATTGGACCCTATGGGAAAACACATTCAAAGATCTTTTCCTCTAAAACTACTCGGCCAATTAAAACCAAACTTTTATGAAACTATACACAAAGGAAGTACACTATATGAAGATGTGCATGAAGGAATATGATTATTGTCTAAAACCAGGAAGGGGAGATAATTTGACTTTGACTTTTCGTTGATTCCCTATGTATGGGTTACCTCGTAAGCGCAACTCCTCTTAAACCATTTAAAGGATTTTGATGAAACTTTACACAAAGGAAGGACACTATATGGAGATGTGCTTAAAGGAATATGATTATTGTTCGAAACCAGGAAGGGGAGATAATTTGACTTTGACTTTTTGTTGATTTCTTATGTATGGGTTGCCTCGTAAGCCCAACTCCTCTTAAACCAATTTTGATGAAACTTTACACAAAGGAATTACACTATATGTAGATGTGCATAAAGGAATGTGATTATTGTTTGAAATGAGGAAGGGGAGATAAATCGACTTTGACTTTCGTTGATTTCTCCTGCAATTATCTGTTTTTTCCAAGAAAAAAATTTAAGCATAGATATTGTGAAGTCAAACTGTTGGAGAGACACACTATTTTCATTGTAATCCTCTTGAAAAGTTGTTTTCAAAGTGTTGTAATGAAATTTCTCTAATGCTTATCATTTCAGTGTAAAATGTCAAATAGGCTAAAAAAAGGTGAATTTCATATTTGTCTGATTTAGACAGAGTATTTTCATTGGAATCCTTGTGAAAACTTCTTTCTTGAAGATTATATCATTGTGTCCATACTTGTATTGTGTCCACACTTGTACTGTGGCCACACCTGTATTGTGTCCACACCAACTTGAATTTGCACTTACCATATCGATCCATGGTTCAATGAGCGGGGGGTATATTTGGCTGCCATTCGGCGACAGCTCTTGTTTTATTTGAAGTCAGATTTTGATGCAGTTTTTTTCAAATATTAACACAGCACTCTACTTGTTTCCTTACCCAGCTGTGAGGGGCCAAAGGAGGCCAAAATTGCAAATTTTAATTTTTCATTGGATTTCGATTGAATTTTTTTCTTTAGAATCCTCTTGATGTAAGCTTTCAGCTGAATATTAAGGGTTCAAAGGGGCCACAACTGCAAATTTGCAGATTGCCTCAAATTTTTATTTTTCATCGGATTTCGATGGGATTTTTTCCTTTGGAATCCTCTTGATACAAGCTTTCAGTAGTATGTCAAAGGATTTGGCCCAATTCTTATCGTTTTTGAGCTTTAAGGGTTCAAAGGAGCCAAAGCTCCAAATTTGCAGATTACCTAAAATTTTTATTTTTCATCGGATTTCGATGGGATTTTTTTGGATTCCTCTTGATATAAGCTTTCAGTGGTATGTCACAGATTTGTCCTAGCTCTTACTGTTTCCTAGCTATAAGGGGTCGAAGAGGAATCGTGGGAGTCATAAGGGCTAATTTTTATTTTCCCTAGTTTGTGTTCAGCTAATTACTGGGTCAATCTCCTTATTGTTTATCTTTAGTATGTCCATACTCGCTTTAAATTACACTTTTTCAAATTTCAGTGGTCGACATGCTGCAGTCGTATCATGCTGCGCTCGACGTAGCCCTTTATTTCCATTAATCGGGGAAGCATGAAGTTGGTGGTAGGGTTAAATATTTGTTATATTTTTTGTTAATTTATATCCTAAAGTGTATTTATATAAAGTTTAATAATAATAGCATACATCTGTCACAAAAAAGAAACTTCAACCTGAGGGTAAACCTCATACTACTCCCCTTTTTCCATGATCAGTGAAGCATGGAGTTGGTAGCGAGGATAAATTTTCATTAGGATTTTTGTTCAATTATACCCTAATATATACTTATACAAAGTTTTATGATAATAGCATACATCTTTCACTGAAAAAAAACTTCAACCCGAGGGTAAACCTAACTTGGGACGGACGGACAAACGGACTGACAGACCCGAACACTATATGCCCCTACTATTGTAGGCGGGGCATAAAAAGACAAAAGATAAACGTGGACAACGATAGGAACTTGGGGATAGCCAGACATGTGTTATGATATATGTGTTATATGTGTTATGATCTCATGTTCATTTACTCCATATCCTTTCGTAAAATATGGTATCGGCACTAGCAAGAGCTAGCAGTAGGGTTAAACCAGTTTATGGCTACCTAAACCTCCCCTTTCTCTTTTAAGGTAGAAAGACATTGTTGCGCTACGCAATTAAATTGCGCATTTCAAAAATAAAGAGTCGGATACTGGTTAGGTTGATTTTTGGCCTGGAACAGTAATTTGACAGCTTTTGTCCACTTTGCCACGAATTACTTCCCTTTTTCCCGTAAACAAGTTTTAATCTGGGTACTTTGTATAATATCTCTATTAAAAGCATGGAGACATATATTTTTTGTCTCACCCGCGACGAAAGTTGTTGAAAGCGAGACATAGGCGTGCAAAGTATGATGACGACGGCGTTAACTAATTTACTATATACATGATATTTTGAAAACCCTTTGATGTAGGAACATCATATTTGGTCCAGTGGTAGTACTAATCAAGTGCTACCTGACGGACATAAAATCATGTGAACTTGACCTTTATTGCACGGTCCAGTGAACATGTTAAGTTTCTCTGATGTAGATCCATATTTCAATAACTGTAAGTGGTAGGTCAATGATATTTGGTATATAGGTTGGTCTTAAGTAGTACATGTCAGTCTGGCATACGACTTTTGTCCTTGACCTCAATTTCACCGTCTAGTGACCACTTTAAGTTTCTCTGATTAGATCCATATCTCAATAACTGTAAGTGGTAGGTCAGTGATATTTGGTAAATAAGTTGGTCTTGAGTAGTACAAGTCAGTCTGGTATATGACTTTTGTCCTTGACCTCAATTTCACGGTCTAGTGACCATGTTAAGTTTCTCTGATTAGATCCATATCTCAACATGAGCTGGCGCAAAAAGGCAGCCTGATATACCCCCGCTCATTATACCCTGAATCAATGTGGCAAGTGAAAATTTAATTGTGTCGGGACACAGTACAAGTATGGACACAATGCAAGTATAAAAACAATTATATAATCCTAGTAACCAATATTTTCAATGATAACTGTCTGCACAACAATTAAAACTGCCTAACATTTTCAAAAAAAATTGTGATGAAAAATTCCATATATTTACAACAATGAAAAACAATGACACCTCAGTAAACAGGAAATGCTTATAACCTAACCTTGAAATCCGAATACACGATAGATTGGACCATAAAGAAGCTCTTTGCAAATTAACAATTGAATCAAACTTACAGTTTCATAACAAATTGTGACGAAAAATTCCATATATTGTACAACAATGAAAAACAATGACGTATTGGCAAACAGGAAGTGCTTTACGTGTTACCTTGAAATCGGAATACACAATAGATTGGACCATAAGGAAGCTCTGTGCAAAACAACAATTGAATCCCACTTACAGTTTCAGAAAAAATGGTGACAAAAAATTCCATATATTGTACAACAATGAAAAACAATGACGTCTCGGCAAACAGGAAGTGCTCATGAAGTAACCTTGAAATTTGAATACACGATAGATTGGACCATAAGGAAGCTTTGTTCAAATCAACAACTGAATCCCACTAACAGTTTCAGAAAAAATTGTGATGAAAAATTCCATATATTGTACAACAATGAAAAACAATGACGTCTCGGCAAACAGGAAGTGCTTATG
>MJUU01038729.1:3411-40424 GCA_002080025.1 Modiolus philippinarum | reverse complement strand
TTTATTAAAAGGTTGTAACTTATATTTATTTATAAGATCAATAACCATTTTTTGGTAATTCTCATCAGCAAGAATACTGTTATTGAGTTTAAAATATCCCTTACCTCTGTTATCAGATGTATGATTATTGCTTGGTGATCTGTGTACTTAATTGCAGCTGTCCTTATATCTGAAGATAATATTTTAGGTCTTATATCAGTTGATATAAGAAAATAATCAATCCGGCTTGCTATCTCTCTGTTTCCTTTCCTTCTCCATGTGTATTGATTAATTTTAGGGTGCGCTACCCGCCATATATCAATTAGATTCAGTTTTTTCATCATCAATTTTAAGCTATGGACAGGTTTTTTTATCTTACCCCCCATTTTCCTACTTTTACGATCACTAGTATTCAGGGTCTCGTTCATATCCCCACCTATTATTAAAATTCCTAAGCTATTCTTTTCAATCACTTTTGTAATGTTTTTGAAGAAAATATTTCTATCCCTTTCACTGTTAGGTGCATATAAATTGACTAAAGTCATTATACTGTCATCAATTTCTATATTTACCATTATCATTCTTCCTAACTTATCCTCAAATGTATCTATAACTGAATGTTTTAATTCCTTTTTTATAAATATAGAAACCCCCCTTGAATTTGAATTGCCAAAGCTGTGATAAAGATCTCCATTCAATTCCCTTTTTAATGCAGCATGCATATATGTTGTAAAGTGTGTTTCTTGAATAAATAATATATTGCACTTTTGATTTTTTGACCATTGATAAAGCCTTTCCCTTTTCTCTTTATTTCCAAATCCCTGACAGTTTAAGGAGCATATATGTAACGTTTTAGCCATATCCACAAGAAAAATATCTGCTGTGACAGGTTAACAATATACAAATACAATAAATGTAAATAATAAAATTTAGTATAAAGTGAAGAAACATGAATATTTGGCAAGTATCAATAAATCGCATGAATGTATACAAACAGAGCATGTCAAAATTTAAGTTAAACAATATGNCACTCAGATATTTTCCTAAGCTCAACACAAGATAAAACATGTAGTGCAAGCTGAGGAATATTATTTTTACACAAAGTACATAATAATTCTTAAATAAAACAATGATAATATTACACAGTAAATATTGAAAAGCCTTCAAATATCTACTCAAACAACAACTGTGTAATCTATTCAACCCCCAACCCCTACATAAAAGTAGAAAGATTTTGAATGGGTAAAACCAAAGACCAGAAACTGATGAGCTTTACTTGTTCCATTTTTAATTTCAACAAGGTCAATATTGATATTTTCATTAAATTCAAATGGAAAATAGTTAAAGGTTTCTGCACAACAGTTTATGAAAACCGTTGTCGGCACTCTAGAAGAAAACGTTTGAACAAAAACAATGTGTATGAAATGTGGTAACGTTTTTTATTATTTATTATTTTCAGGTTTTCCCTGTTTCTATATTTAGACACAATGTGCCTGTCATAACTGGAACTGACCCTGTCCCCAAAACTGGACACCTTTATCACGAATGGTTTGGACCACGTAGCCATCATTTTACAGTGAATTGTTTTGGTGAGGATTACTACCATCAGTATGCACAAGTACGACATAAGGTAAGTAAATTTTTTTTATTTCGCTTTTATTCCACTCATCTATACGACAAATGTTTTTGTATATATATCCTCCACATATAACCATGATAAAGGTGCATAGGGTTAAGTAAATCGATAGACAGAGAAAAGTCTTTCTTTTTATTGTACACATATTCTTTGTGCAGATAATAGACAATCTGTTCAAACTCAAAGGTAGTTCGATATAAAAGTTATTATGAACAAACGTAAACAAGACAGGTTTGTTTACAATGTTTTTATTTTCAACACTATGCATTATTTGTGTGATTCGTAACGATATTACATTTGTATTAATCTCGTAATCTACCGGTAAGCGATACTAAAAAATCAATAATGGAAGTGACAAATCATTGTCATTTACGATTCGTGTGTAGAGTGACGATGTATAAATAGCTTCATTGATGATATTTAGAAATATAAACAGATGAACAGATGGCGCTGCGTTACATTGTTCTATAAAAGGAAACTCCCCACGTGTCATTGTTGATGTCTTGACATTGCTTTGTATATACGTATATTCTTTGTGATTCAAGTTTATGTAAAAGCTTGAGTGTGGTAAATACTTCGTCAGTCGGTTGTAACTTTTATTATTATATACATTGGACACATTTTTTTTACATAATTTGAAAATCAAGCTGTTAACAGTATTACCTGTTGAGTCATATTCATATACACAATCTAATTGATATAAGTATACTTCTTTAGGAGGTATACAATCTAATATTGTATCACATCCCTCATTATTTTTGTACTTTTTTTTATCATTGATAAAAATAACATAAGCAAAAAGAAAAAAAGGTTACAAAATAATATTTACAAAAATCCATGTACCAGTATCAAGCTATGTTTTTATGTGTTTTTTGTTTTTTGCCGAGCACGTATAGGCGCTTCTCGCTGATTAAGTTGGTCTGTTGGAGTTGTTGGACTGCACTTCCCTGATGTTTGTTGTGGGGTTCCAGAGGGCTCTTGCCCTTGTTTCATATATTGGTCCAGTGGTCCTGTTTTTTTCTTCTTCTTTTTTTAAAGTTTTTTTTCAACCTCCTCCCTTTCATTGTTTTTATTACAGTCCTTTTTGTGTGGTTCTGCCTTTTGTTGCTCTGTTTCTTTTGATACACCAGTGCTAGCACTGACCGGGGCTAAGCAGTGACTGCGATTGTTGAGTTGGATTATATTCATCCTCTGTTTCACCCTCGCTATCTTCGGTTTGTGAATCATGGGTTTGATTTTCACTGTTACCGTCTTCATTTTCATCAGGTGTGTTAAATTCATTGTCACATTCACCTGCCTTATGTCCTGACATACCACATTGCTTACATGTCCATTCATTGGGACACTGTGCTTGCTTGTGTCCAGTTTTAAAGCATTTGTTGCATTTCATTGTTGGGTTTCTAGGATCTATCACAATTTGGCCTTTATAAATTAAAAGAGCCCAATACTTTCCTATTCGCACATATCTTGGCACGTTATGACTGAAGGGTTGGACATAAAACACCCTATCACCTGTTTGACAGTTCGTCAAAAAACCGTCCACCCTTAGCCTTTCTCTGTAATAATTATTGATGTTAAGTTTTACCAGCTCTAGGTATCTCAGTATCTGCCCGTCATCGGCCGAGAGAGGAACATTTTTCACTCTAACTTTAACAAATTCAGGATTTTCTCTAGCCACTACCTTAGGGTTTCGAGGATATACTTTAATTAATTTCTTTCTGATAGGTATACCATTTATTAGTAGAGTGTCTCTGGCACTCTCTTCATCTGGATATATTCTCCAGAGCCCATTTACCCTTTGTAGACCTTTCAGATGGCTTGCTTCAATTACCTCATTTATTGCTTTATACAGTTCTCCATGTGTCAGGTAGTCTTTCGGTTGGGGTTTTATATTCTCAAAAATGTCTGACTCAAGTATAAAGACAGGTTTCACTGCGGAAAGATCATCGTTTGAAGTGTCATTATCCATTTCAGTGTTTATATTGGACCCTGATATGACTGATGCATAGGGCGCGGCCATATTGGTATCAGTGTTTACAGTTTGTGAACTTGTATCACTCATGTGTATTCACACTACCTTAGAATGTAATTTTACGATTTTTCGATCACTACACACAAAATAGTTAACTACTATCACATATCAGGAAATCAAATGTCAATGATAACCTCAGATACAGATTTCGAGTAGGGAGCAAATCATACCGTGGTTCAAAGACCCTTACGTCCATATTTTCTCTATTAATTAATTTGATGTGGCCTTAATTTGGATTTTGCATATGTGCATTTCAACAACTTCTGTCTTTTCAGCGTAGGATTTTGCATATGTGCATTTCAACAACTTCTGTCTTTTCAGCGTAGGATTTTGCATATGTGCATTTCAACAACTTCTGTTTTTTCAGCGTAGATCAAATCTAAATATTTGGAAATCAATATACCGAAATATGTGTAAAGGCTGACAGTAGAACAAATCAATAGAAAAGCTTAGGACATAGCTATGCAAGAGGGAGATACTCCTTAGTTTTGAACAAAAATTTTGTTAAATTTAGATATTCCAAGTTTCCAGATAAAATCTGATTTTGGGCCAGCACCGAAGTACTGGCTACTTGGTTGGTGAATACCCTTGGGGACTAACAGTCCACCAGCAGAGGCATCCGCCAGTGTTTATAAATAACAAAATACCAAAGTTGCTGTTAATTTGGATTCTGCATATGCGCATTTCTACAAATTATGTCTCTTCAGTGCAGTTCAAATCAAAATGTTTGGAAATCCACATCCCAAAATATGTCTGAAAGGTTGACAGAGAAAATAAGACCTAAATATAAAAGCCAAAATCAGCTAAGGACAGAAAAAAACAATAACAATTTATGTTTTACAAAAGTGGAGAAAGATGCCTCGAATTCTCATATTTGGTTTGTATGTGATCCCGTTTTATTTTTTTTATTAGATCAACCTGGCTATAGTCTGGATAAAAGTCATTGTTGCAACAAAAATTTAATAAAATTTGGTATCTGCAACAGATAAAAACCAAATTTAAATAAATTCCTTTGAAACCAAAAAAGCAAACTAAATCAAAATTTACAGGAATAACATATGGAACCTAGTGTGATCTTTTCAAAATATTCATTTTTTTTGGTCATCAGATTGAAACAAGCCCATCCATCTAAGCATCTAATCTTATGACTCGATGTTATTCAATTATTTCTAACCCCTTTTTGAGGGACATACAAATTGTTTTTGATCTTTCTTCTGTCCTTCATCCATCTGTCTTATATTTTTGATTCAATTACAATCAAACTATTCAGGATTGTTCACCAGGCATGTTGTTTTTATTATGTATACTTAAACAATTTTTCATAGAATTATTGTCCCTTTTTAAGTTCAAATCAAGAGGCTTTCAAGAGCCTGTATTGCTCACCTAGGCCTTGGCTAACACAGGCAGTCTATGTTAAAGGTTCCAATGTTCAGTTACAGTTCCAATTTGTCCAGTGTTTTAGAGGAAAAGACCTTTAAAAGTGTTTCAATAGGGTCCAATATTAAACAAGGGCTCTTGCTGATTGGCAGCCAAAAATATCCCCCATTCATTAAACCCTGAATCGATATGGTAATTGCAAATTTAAGTGTGTGTGGACATAATACAGGTCTGGACACAATGATATAATCATCAAGAAAGAACTTTTCATAAGGGTGCCAATGAAAATACTCTGTCAAAATCAGACAAATATAAAACCCCCCCTTTTTTTTGCCTCTTTGACATTTTACATAAAAATCATAAGCAATAGAGAAATTTCATTATAACACTTTGAAAACAACTTTTCAAGAGGAATACAATTAAAAGAGTGTTTCTTTCCTCCAGCTTGATTTCACAATATCTACACCTTGAATTATTAAAAAGAATCATTGCAGAAGGAATCAATGTAAGTCCCAGTCAAATTATCTCCCCTTCCTGGTTTCGAACAATAATCATATTCCTTCATGCACATCTCCATATAATGTCCTTCCTTTGCGTAAAGTTTCATCAAAATCATTCCAGTGGTTTAGGAGGAGTTGCGCTTACGAGGTAACCCATACATAGGGAATCATTGAAAAGTCAAAGTCAAATCATCTCCCCTTCCTGGTTTCGGACAATAATTATATTCCTTCATGCACATCTCCATATAGTGTCCTTCCTTTGTGTAAAGTTTTATTAAAATCTTTAAGAGGAGTTGGGCTTACAAGACGTGTGGACAAACAGATGGACAGACGGATGGACAGACAGATGGACAGACGGACGGACGGACGGACGGACAGATGGACAGGCAGAAGGACAGACAGACGAAAGACAGACAGACAGACAGGGTGATTCCTATATATTTGTTTGCGGGGGTATTACTTTTATCAGTGACTACATGTCCCCCACTGGCGGCAATCTTTAATAAAGCATAAACATAAAAAACATCTTTTTGAAAGGGGACTTCCAAATGACTATGTGGCCAAGCTTGATTCCAGTTGGCTCAGCAGTTTTAGGGAAAATCTTTAAAACTGCTCCAAAAGTGTTCAATAATAAACCATGTCCCAGCTGGGGCCATTTTGGATATGATGCAAACCTGAAAGACTATTTTTTTTGTAAGGGATCATCCAAATGGTAAAGTTTACTTCTAACTTACTCAGTAATTTCCTAGGAGAAGATCCCTTAATAAATTACCCCATAGTGTCCTAAATATTTTTCCCACAGGGTCCAATCTCAAACCATGTTTCCTGCTGGCAACCATCTTAAATGAGGTGCTGACCTGAAAAACAACTTTCTTAGGGGACTACCTAAGGATTACTGTTGCAAAGTTTGATTCCAATTGGCTCAGGAATTTCAGAGAAGATCATTAAATGTGTTTTCCAATAACTGCAAATGATAAAACTGTTTCCAGATGGCAGCCATTTTGGATAAGGTGCTTAAAAACAACTTCAAAGGGGATCATCTAAAGAATATTGTGGTAAAGTTTGGTTCCAATTTGCCGAGTAGTTTCAGAGAAGAGCTGTCAATGCATTTTCCCCTAGGGTTCAATGTTAAAAACAATTTTCCACTGGCCATCTTGGTATGGAGTGATTCCGAAAAACAACTAATTTGGAGGGGAACACCTCAGGACTATTGCGGCTAAGTTTGATTCCAATTAGTTCAGTAGTTTCAGAGGAGAAGTTCTATAAATGTTTATCCCATAGGGTCCTATGTAAAAACTATGGCAGTCATTTTTCATTAGGTGCAAACTAGAAAAACTATTATTTCTGAGAGACCACTTCAGGACTATTGTGGCCAAGTTTGGTTCCAATTGGCTTAGTAGTTTCGCTAAACTATGTTTTCTGCTGGCAGCCATTTTGGATAAGAGGAAAACCTGAAAAACAATTTTTTGCAATGGAACAGCCAAAATGTATTGATTTGTTTCAACTTTCAATTGGCTAAGCAATTTCTGAGAAGAAGTTCTCTAAATGTGTATTCAAATTGGTCTAATGTTAAAACTGTTTTCCCACTGGCAGCAATCTAGAATGAGATGAAACCCTGAAAAGCAACTATTTTGGAAGTGACCACCAACAGACATTTGTGAATAAGTCTGATCCTAATTGGCTAATTGTCTCATTAGTTTCCGAGAAGGAACTTCTAAATGTTTTCTCCCATAGGGTCCAATGTTAAAACTGTTTCCTGCTGGCTGCCATCTTAAATAAGGTGCTGACCTAAATAACAACTTTTTTGAAGGGGACCATCTATAGAATATTGTGGCAAAGTATGATTCCATTTGGCTTATATGTTTCAGAGATCTTTAAATGCATTTTGTCATAGGATCCAATGTCTAAACTATGTTTCCCACTGACTGCCATCTTGATACAGGTGCTAATCCAAAAAACAACATTTTTGGAGTGGACCATACAAGGACTATTGTGACTGATTTTGATTCCAATTGGCTCAGTAGTTTCAGAGAAGATCTTAATGCAATTTTTCACAGGGTTCAATGTTAAAACTATGTTTCCTGCTGGAAGCCATCTTGGTTGATACGAGAACCTGAAAACAACCTTTTTGCAAGGTACCACCCAAGGACCATTGTGGCCAAGTTTGGTTGCAATTAGCCCAGGAGTTTCAGAGGATAAGATCTTTAAAGAATTGTTCATGTCAGACAAAAGACAGATGAATGATGCAAAATGATGGAAAAGGCTCTGCTCTGATTTGGCCAGGGGAGATAACAAGAGGCTCTCAAGAGCCTGCATTTGTCATGAAGTCAAAATAATCCCAATGTTTTAGGGTCTAATTTTCAAGTTTGTTTATAGACATTGATGTTATATATAATCCAAAATTTAACTATCTTCTCCACTGGCAGATACAGTGAAACTTGATTTAAGAGGTCACCTTTGGGAAGGAGTAAAACTGGCCTTTAAAGAAAGGTGACCTTTTAAATGAGGTTTAATTTACATGAAATATACTACAAAGGGAACTATAAAAGGTGACCTTTAAAATGAGGTGGCTGCTTATTCAAGGTGACTGCTAAGACTGTACTTTAATGGGGCACAGAACGATTGACACCTTTCTCGAAGACCATCTAAGGATGATTTTGCCTCACTCTGGTTCTTATTGGCCTAGTTTTCAGAGAAGATCTTTGAATGAATTCAAAGGTTCCAATTTGCCAAGTAGTCTCAGAGGAGATCTTTAAAAACATTTCCTCATAGGGTCCAATGCTAAACTATGTTCCCCACTGGCCGCCATCTTGGATGCTATGCGGACATGCTGGACACATTTTAAAAAGATGACAAAGTAAGGACCATTGTGACCAAGTTTGATTCCTATTGGCTATGTATTTTGAGAGGAGAAGATCTTTGAATATGTTTCCCCATTGGATCCAATGTTAAAAACACATTGATTTATAAAGAAAATTTGGTTCTACATGCAGGGCTCTTATACAACAGGGCATTTCACATCCAAACTTCTATGGAAATGTCATTTACAAAGCACATAAATTCAAAAATTGTGCTTCCAAATTTATTAATCCATTGAACAAACTTATTCATAAAAGATATAAATACAGCATTGTTGTTAAATCTTTACTTTTGGTTTTTGTTGGCAAAAATATTGATCATCTCCTACATGCTTTACACCATAACTAAATTTAAACAATTTTTCATATTGGCAGTATTTGGCATTGCACAATATCATGTTCTTCTTTCATAATTGATGATGTTGTTATACGATATCTACTTAGAAGTATTTCAGTTGAAGTTTCATATGTAAGAAGGCTTCATATCATAGTCAACGGAAATTATGTCCTTAGCTAGCTGTCAGTAACTGCTAGCATTTGTCAAGACAGTATCCGTGTGTATTGTCTTCATGTTTTATGTAATTCATTGTAAGGGTACTCGTCTTAATAAGTTGGACTTTTTTTCTAGTTTGATTTTTACTGTGAGTCTTTTTTGTGTATTTATTTTTAGCCATTCACCACACATAGGGGGAGGGTTTGGATCCGAGTTTAACCCCACATTAATTTTCGCACCTGTCCCAAGTCAGGAATATGTTGATCATTGGCTTGTCCTTGTCTTCTTATAAAATTTTAGTTTCTTGATATTTGGGTTATTGGATGTGGTTTGTTTCCATTGATTTATTCACTTTTTTACCTTTTTGGGGCCATTTAGGGCTCGCTATATGGTGTGAGGTTCCTAACTGTGTTGAAGACCGTACCGTGACCCCTAGATGCTTTGTTTTGGGTCGTTTTAACCTGGATATGGGATGTTGTCTCCTTGACACTTACCCCATTTCCTTTCTTTTTCATATTCCCTGCTGGCGGCCATCTTGGATATGATTCAGACTTGATAGACATATTTTTTAAAAGGGGCCACCCAAGGACTATTGTGACCAAGTTTGGTTCCAATTGGCCAAGAAGTTTCAGAGGAGAAGATCTTTGAATATAGAGTCCAATTTTTGACAAAGATCCCGAATGGCAGCCATCTTGGATGATGTGCGGACTTGCCGGACACATTTTTTTTCAAGGTGACCACCAAAACAAGTTTGGTTCCAATTCACCCAGTGGCTTCAGAGAAGAAGATATTTGAATGCATTCCCATAGGGTCCAATGTTGAAACCATGTTTTCCACTGGCAGCCATCTTGGATATGATATGGACTTGCCATACACATTTTTAAAAGGGGTGACCTAAGGACCATTGTGACCAAGTTTGGTTCCAATTAGCCCAGTAGTTTCAGAGGAGATCGTTGACTATAGGGTCCAATTTTCGACAAAGATCCTTGCTGGTGGCCATCTTGGATGGCGTGCAGACTTGCTGGACACATTATAAAGGGGACCACCATCCAAGGACGACAGACGTAGCAAGGTGAGTTAAAAATTATAAAATAAAATCACTTCTCCTCCTTCGTCTTCTGTCTGACTGTAGTACACTACAAAACAATGTATACCAATGCCTTGTTGTGTGTCTATTGTTCTTATTTTTTTGGAATGCTCGATCAATTATTCACAGAGTTATAGCTCTTTCTGATTTAAAAATTTCAAAGATTGGGGACAGAAGAAGACATTTGTTTTTAAGAGAAAAACAAGATGTGTTTGTGAAAGACTACATATGCCCCTAGATTCCCAATTTTACCCCTTTTGAACCCCTTATGACCTTGACCTTTGACCTTTGACCTATTTTTTTTTTTTTTTACATAAGTATGTTCCTCTTGACTAGACCTATACACTTGCCAAGTATCAAAAGTCTACCTTATATAGTTCAAAAGTTATAGCCAAGGTTAAATTTTTGGATGCACAGACAGACAGGACAAAAACAATCTGGGGGCATAAAAATACACTTCTAGTTAATTACTTAAAGATTACTACATTAGTCCCTTTTTCATTAGGCAACCCTTACTGCAACAAACTTTCTGCCCTTTGGGTGGAGTTTCCCTGTTGTGCGGGACCGTTTAGTTGAAAAGTACCTTACTAATGTTTATGTTGGCTTTTGTAGGGAGGGTGGCCTGTGTGAGGAGGGAATTTATAAAGAAGGGACAACTGAATGTATATAATCTATATGTATCAAATATAACTTACAAGATTATTGTCCACCATTTTTGCTATTTTCGCTAAAGCTTTTCCATTTGGTGAAAATACTGCCCATCTCTGACTAACTCCCTTCTGCAGACCCTGTAAACACAAAGACATAATTTATATAATTCCTATTTATATCAAATATTTATACTTTCAGCAGAAGTATTTTCAAACAAGACAAATACGGTGGAAATTTCATAGAATTTACATTTCACTGCATCAATATGATAATATGGCTAGATTTGATGGTAAAAAAGTCCAAAAATAAAACAAAAATATTTTGAAACATTAAATATCCTAGATTCCCATCCCTACCAATCCCATATTTTTTCATCCCTCATTTTGGGGTCATTTTCTTCAAAATTAAAAGCACTTTTCACTGTTATATATATTGGCAAACAGGAAGTAGATGAGTCACAGACTTGAAAAGGGGAGACACAGTACAACTCATAATACCAAAGCTTCAGACCAAATATCAAATCATTACTACATACGCAAGCTGAGTAACCTTGATAAAAATTTTCGGACGTACATACGTACAAACGTACGGTACAAACGTACATACAGACAGACAGATGGATGGACAAGAGTAAAACTAAATGCCCCCATCGCCTAATGGCGGGGGCATAAAAAGTCCAATTGAAATCTGATTAAAATAAAGATTTTACATATTTTGGAAAATTACAATTATAGCCCCTTTGACCCCTTATAGCAAAGAAATGGTAAGAGCTCCACCAATTCCTTTGACATACTACAGAAGGCTTACAAGAGAAATCCAAAGAAACAAGAGGCTTTAAAGAGCCTGTAAAACTCACCTGGACAACGACGACGCTGATGACAACAGCCCATACCTTTATCACCTCATTTGTGGTGGTATAAAAATTGCATCAAAATGGGACTAAAAAAACTAGAGCTGTCGCCGAATGGAAACAAAAACTCATTTGTTGTGGGGGGGGGGGTAACAAGTGTAGATCGTATTGTGAAGCAATAAAGAAGTTCCCTACCGGTTAAACAATTCTTTTTTACACCAGTAAAAATATTGAAAGAAAAAAGTTTTTTAAGTTTCTAATATCTGGAACAGTTAAGAAAAAAAGTCTGAACACCTTCATTTTACCAAAATTTTCCAAGCCCAAGACCCATAACTCTATCCAAAATCAATGGACTAGAACCAACCTCAAACTTGATCTTTAACTCATGATGGTAGACTCCAATACAAAAAATTGGCTAAATATCTCTCATAGTTATGGGATAAAGTTCTCTGACTTAAAAAACTAAGTGTGGTGGACTGACAGACTGACTGACAATGTGCAAATTAAACCTAGCGTACCCTTCGGCAAAGGCGGTAGGGGACTAAAAAAGTTATGATTTTTAAGATTTTGGGCCCTATTTATCTCATGAACGGTACATGCCACGTCTAATCAATTGACATTCTACAGATTGGAAATTTCCCCTGCAGCACACTGAAAGAAACCCCAGGATAATCTAAAAAAATAATAAATATTCTACAGCCAAATATATAATAACATCTAATTTGCCCCTTTTTGGCCACTTTTTTGAAAACAGAAATGGTGCATAACATGATACCCTGACACATCTCACAAAATTTCAAGTTTCAAGGGGCATATAATTCCAGAGCCCCTTGGACCTCTGAACCCTAAATATAACCTGACCCGAGTTTTGTGGTAAACAACTTATATACCAAGTTTGAAGACTGTATGTTATTTCGTACACAAGTTATCAGAAGGAAACCTTCCGGGGACAGACAGACTTACAGACAGACGGA
Source organism: Modiolus philippinarum (assembly GCA_002080025.1). Classification (NCBI taxonomy): domain Eukaryota; kingdom Metazoa; phylum Mollusca; class Bivalvia; order Mytilida; family Modiolidae; genus Modiolus; species Modiolus philippinarum. The sequence continues at coordinate 27,987 of MJUU01038729.1, read as the reverse complement.
CACACTATTGAGGGTATCACATAATAATTTGCCACTACAAGTTGTAGGGAATAAAAATGGGCATGACCATTACAACCAAAACCAACTCCAGCCTTCCTTTTTGTGCCAAGGGACATTTTGTTAAAATTTCATAAGAATTGATGAACTTGAACTAAAGTTATTGACAAAAAAAAAATTGTATACAGAAAACAACAATGACGACGACAACAGCCCCATAGAATAAAAGGACCTCAATTTTTTTGTGGTTGTATAAGAACACTCAACAAGCTGATGGAATAATGAAGAAAATTATAGCTAAAACAGTGATACTGTAGGATCATTTTAACATCCTGAGCCTTTATCATTTCAAAATATTTTCTTCAGAGAGTTGCTTCCTACCATGCAAATCATGACAAACTTAAATATTTACCATTAAAGTATCACATGCTGCATCAGCAAAGGACTTAGCAGCTCCCATAGGGACTCCATAGTCATCAAAGTTTTTAAGAAACGGATGTCTTATTGTGACATATTTAGAATTTCTGTATGGTCTGAGATAGTTCATAGAATAGCCTGTTTTCTCCTTTCCAAAGCTGTCTAGTATCACATCAAATCTATAAAAAAAAGAAGAGAAATTTGTGAGCTATTACTCTGCTATATAGAGTAATTCATAAATGTATTTTGATGTGTGTAGTTGCTGCAATAAGGGGATTACCGGTACCAATCCTTTAAATGAACAACGTGAAAATTGTAAAACTTCCTGGGAGAAGGGAATAAAAATACCATAAATGGTAGTAATTTGAATAAAAATACCATAAATTATAGTAATTTAACATTTCCTTTGGCCATAGTATTTAGTAAATGCCCTCAGAAAAGAGATACATGTATGTGGACTCTCAAAATGACAAAATTATCAGTAAGAAATTGAATTTCTATTTCGAATCTATATAAAAGCATTCCAAGATACTGTTTTATGAAATTAATTATGTAGGTGAATTGTCAAAAGAAATAAAAAAAAACCTAGAGAATGTGTCTGTAGGACACGGATGCCCCGCCAAAAGATTTACTGCAAAGGATAACCTCATATTAAAATGTATGTCAAAGCCACTTAATTGTCATTAATTTGGGCAGTACTCATCAAGGCAATTAATTTGATGAAATATCATTGTTCTATAATGTGTAGTTATTGAGAAATGGACTTAAAGGCAAACTTTAACCAAATTCACCGAAGCATGAAATGTAGGTCAAAGCCACCTTATTGTTAATGATTTGGGTAATACTCGTCAAAGCAATTACTTTGTTGAAATATCATTGTCCTATAATGCGAAGTTGTTGAGAAATTGACTTAAAAGCAAGACTTAAACAAAGTCATTGAAGCGTAAAATGTAGGTCAAAGCAATCTTATTGTCAATGATTTGGAAAGTACTCATCAAGGAAATTACTTTGATAAAATATCATTGTCCTATAATGTGTAGTTGTTGAGAAATGGACTTAAACGCAAAACTTAATCAAAGTCACTGAAGCGTAAAATATAGGTCAACGCTACCCTATTGTCACTGATTTGGATAGTTCTCATCAAGGCAATTACCTTGATGAAATATCATTGTCCTATAATGTGTAGTTGTTGAGAAATGGACTTTAACGCAAAACTTAACCAAAGTCACTGAAGCGTATAATGTAGGTCAAAGCAACCTTATTTTCAATGATTTGGGTAGTACTCATCAAGGCAATTAATTTGATGAAATATCATTGTCCTATAATGTATAGTTGTTGAGAATTGGACTTTAACACAAAACTTAACCAAAGTCACTACAGCGTAAAATGCAGGTCAAAACCACCTTATTGTCAATAATTTTGGTAGTACTCATCAAGGCAATTAATTTGATGAAATATCTTTGTTCTACAATGTAAAGTTGTTGAGAAATGGACTTAAACATAAAACTGAACCAGAGTCACTCAAGCATGAAATATAGGTCAAAGAGTCAAACTACTTAATGAACTATGTAGTACAATCAAAGATCTATCTACTGACCTATTATCATTGTTCTACCTCTTACAGTTTCTGAGAAATGGACTTAAATGCAAAACTTAAGCGGACGTACGGACGTACGGTCGTACGGACGGACGGACGGAAGGACGGTGTTCTGCCGGTCTCCTTCTAGTACACGTTTTTCCCTACATTTTTTTTTTTTATTACTTATTAGAGTATATTTTCTTATTGTCATTCCATGTTTTAATACCACATCTAAGTGATTTTCAAAGTCAATATTATTATCAGTAAGACTGTTAACGGGAAACACCTGATAAAAGTACATTTTTGTTTACTGTAAATCAATGGAATGTGAACCGGAAGCGATAATATGCAAATTTGTTTACGTAGTGTATTTGCCGTCTATATTGGCTTTCGTAGATGTTTTTGAATGCTAATATAGCAGTGAGTTCATTTCAGATGCATATTTATGCACTATGTGTGCTTCAGTTACTTGGGATGACGTTTATTTCACTTGTTTCAGCACTTCGGGGTCAAAAGCTAGAACTCACAACCTATCGCTTCTGGGGCTATTTTTATCAATAAAGAAGATTGTTACACAATATTTATGGAATGCTCGGTTACCTATAATATTAAGAAATTGTTGTATATCCTTAGTCATTCATGGTATCATGTAATTACGATGCAATATTGATTTATTGACAGTACCCAGCCGCCGATCTCCATTTATTTTTACTTTTTGCCCGGAGATCGAACTTTGATTTTTGTCATTGGTTAAAAATAATGTGACGTCAGTTACGCTTTTACGTCACTCGGCGCCACTATATGAATGAAGTTCTGCTGTCAAGTCGTGTTTTTACGCTGTTCTAAAGCTCAAGTTTAATTCTTTTAAGAAGCAATGTCTCAAGCTCAACTTGATTCCGCAGTCGCAATGGTAATTATTAGAACACAATTTCGCGTTTATTAATGATTTAATTTTATTTTATTTGGACTGAAACACTGATTGAGTGTTTAGTTCAACTGCTAAAATGACATCATGTCTGGTGCAACGTCAGTTTTTCTATAGAATCTAGTTAAAAGTTCGTTGACTTGACAGTTTTATTTTTCTTTACATTTAATATTACCGGTAGATGAACTTCGTCTGCATTAGAAATGAAATTATTTGGGAAATTGTATAAATTTTAGATTTTGTCAGTTTTTAGATAGTTGGTCAACTTGGTGTTTGCACCAGATCAGGAACGCCAGATCTAGATCAATGATTCATCTTGGTGCACCTGCACCACACTTTGTTTTGTAAACTTGGTGCCTTATAATGTTGGTTAAAGTTTTTATTGTAACTTGGTAAATATTTCACCAAACTTGGAGTAGGTTGTCACTGCACCAAATCTGGTGCTTGATAGGATGGGAGTATAATTAAACTGTATTGTACCAAACTTGGTGCATGATAATGAAGTCTTTTGATTTTAACTTTAATATTTCACCAGTCTCGGTGCAGGCTGATATTGTACCAAACCTGGTGTTGGTTAGGGAGTTTTATTTTTGATAAGGAAATGGGGAAACTGTGTACTGTCTTATTCATAAAAAGGTTATTTAAGTTGTTGATTATTCATCCAATGTATGATTGTTGTTCTCAAATTATGAGATTGATATGCAGATATATGGAAGTTTAATAAACAGGGTGTGAACTTTATCGAATTCTTAGTTTCAATTACTACCAGGGAATCCACAACTACTGAGAGTTGCCCTGGTAAAGGAACCTGCGAAACAATTTATTTCATAACGTTGCCATTGCAGTGTAGACATTTACACTAAACAAATACTGAAGCTACAAGGGAAATAACCTGCACTGTGGCAGCACGACAGATGGACAAGGGTAACACTATATGCCCCTTCCACATTTGTGGGCGGAGCATAAAAATTAACTATATAAACTATTAGCTAAAGCTGCAATACATGTACTTATCAAATAGGATTGCTGTATGATTATGTAAGATCTGATCCCGAGTGTCAGTTATGTTTTAACCATTTGAATGTTTTACCTTTTCTTATCTGCCAACAATAATTTGCATATCATTTGCAATACAATTTTTTACACTTCACGATACACAGTCACAATAACTTTAATCTTATCACTTGTTTTTTTATCTGTTGTTGGTTACCATATAAAACATTTAAGATCTATGATCAATTTTGATGGCTTGAACACCAAAGGGACAATGAAAACAGTTCAAGCCAAAGGGGTTCTCTAACTATTGAGGTACAACTATGATTAAATCAGCAAAATGCAAAACACAATGGTGTTTATAAGGCATAATACTGTATATACAAAAAATATTTCCTATTCCAAAGAATTCTTGAATCCAATTTTATATAACGCTTTTTTTACCTTTTACTTTTGTTTTGATGCTGTAATTTGAATAAATGGTTGGAGACATCCATGGTCTTCGAGCAATCAAAATTCAACTGTATAAACATTAAATACAAAGTGTCAAGAAATTTCAACCAATTTTGAGCATTTTGAAGTCTGAAAATTTCAAAGGTGATGAAGACCTTTTTGAAAAAATTCAAATATTGTACAGACCTAAGAGTCTAGTTGTCCAATTTGGCCATAGGCAGAAAGTAAATTCAACTTTAGCATTTTGTTATTTATTACCAGTGGGTCTATGCCACTGCTGGTGGACAGTTAGTCCACTAGGGTATTCATTGACCCAATAGTAAAATATTTTGATGCTAGACTGAAAACCGATTTTGTTTGGATACTTATAATAACTAAATATGAAGATTTGGTTAAAACTAAGGAGTTTTTGCCTCATGCAAAGCTCTCTCCTTAGTTCATATAGGCTTTCAATTTAGATTCTTCTGATTATTGGTTCTCTATCAGCTTTAATACATCGTTCTTTTACTTGATTTCCAATGTTTTGATTTTATCGACACTGAAGAGATGCAAGTTGTCAAAATGACCATATGCAGAAAGTAAATTTACTGTAACTTGTGTATTTAGTTTTTTAAGACTACACAACTTTTGTGAAGAATGGAAGACAGGCTAAACAGAGAAGATTTACATCATGATTGATACTATACTTTTCCATTCCAGACAATTCTGCTTCAACATTTTGTGTCTTGTAGTCAATAACAACATCAGCACCAAGGGAGGTAACCAGTTCTAAAGCATCTGTGCTACATGTAGTTGTGACATCTGCTCCCCAAGCTTTCATCAGCTACAAATAGTTAAATTTAACTTGATTTTCAGATCATTATATTTGCAATTTACAATATTTCAATTGAATAATAAATCTTTATTTTTTTTCTAAAATAAAATCAGTGCTTACAGTTTGGGTTTAATTATTATTTGTTATACTTAAATTCACATTACTTCAAATCAAATAATATAAACCATTACTAATTGTTCAAAATTCAACCTTAAGTTTTGTAATATTTCTTGATTGTGGCTTTATTCCTATTACCTCAGTTCTTGATGATATTGTTTTGATGAAACTCATATTTTACAAGATTACTGTTTTCAGTTGTAGATTACATGCACATTTTTCACTTGAAAACAATTTTTACAGGAGGGATGCATATAATCTATTACAACGGACAAAAACCCAATTTTTCCTTGATGTATTTTTGCAACATAGTGGCCAGAAATGAAAACTGATTCCAGTCCAAGTTCATTGGGCAAGTATAAATGGTTTGTTTGTATATTAACTAGAATTGTTTTAGCTGACTAAAACTGATGTCTCCCCTTCGTATGTGTAGATCAATTCATATTATTGCCAGTAATAAATACCTACGGTTTAGGGTCACCATCTCAACCCTTTTCAAAATTACTTATTAATTCTAAAAATGGTGGAGGTGGGGCCCACTTTTGGGACTTCCCGATATGTTTCAATCAAATCATCTTACTATTATTAATGGCTAAGGGGTAGAGATCGTAAGAAATACAAGATAATCTTTGATATTTAAAATTGTGTGGAATGGGGTGTTGGAACAACCCTGAGGATTTCTCTGATGCATCTAAAAATTCCTTTTTTTCAAGTGCGATTCAATTGTGGATTGTGCCATGTGATTGTAATTTTCGGCCATTGTAGGTGTTAACTGTAATCTTGACTTCAAAGTTGGGAATCTCAACTTTTTTCAATATTTTGTCATTCTTAAAATTGCTGGATTACCTCCCATCCCGGTCTTCTAATATGTATCAACCAGTTCATGTTATCTCATATTACAAGAATAAGATTATATATGGTTTAAGGGCAGGAATCTCAACTGTTTTTTCATGATATATCTAAATTGGTTGGGTGTAATCAGAGGGTGTGGACATCCCTTCAACCAATTCATCTTATCATAAGCAATTAAATTATATATAGTTTAGGGAAGGTAATCTCACATGTTTTTCAAGATATACATTTGTGTGTACTATAATTCTTAAATTGATTGGGTAGAGTATGGGCATGGACACCCCTTTGGAGCTCTTGTGTGTATCAACCAACACATCTCATGATAAGCAATAATTATATGCCAGGATTAGGGGTGCAGATCTCCACTGCTTCGAAGATAATTTGTTATCATCAAATAGGATTGAGTTTGGGACGGTCCTTCAGGCTTCTGGTATGTATCAACCATATCATCTTATTATAAGCAAAAAGATCGTTAATGATTTAGGGAGGGGTCACAACTATTTTCAAGATATACTACAATTCTTAAATCAGTTAGGGTGAGGTGTGAGTAGGGACACCTCTTTGGAGCCTCTGGTATGCATCAAACTATTCATCTTATTGTAAGCAATAATTATATATCTGGTATATAAGGGTGGGGATCTCAACTGATTTAAAGATATTTCATAATTATAATAAAGGATGGGGTTGGGAGTGGAGAACATGCCAAAGTGCTCTGGTATGCAACTTCCAATTCATCAAATCATGAGTAACAAGAAAATATAAAAAGTGGGGATCTAAACCGTTTTCAAGACAATTAATAATTTCTATAAATGTAGGGGGCGAGCACCACCCTTTGGAGGTACAAGTTTCATGTGCTATTTGCTCCTTCATAATGTTTGTTCCAAAAGGATAAAGTACTAAAGAAAATGAGTTCCAACAAAACAAATATTATAGTATTTGTTCCTCACGGAATAAAGTGCATATAACAATTGTTCCAAAAGGAAGAAATATTATGCCAATGTTTATAAAGGAACTTTTGTTACACAGAACAAATATACATGGACGCCTGTATGTATAATTAAATTCATCTTAGCATGATCAATAATAATAAATATGACTGAGGGGTGCATATAGCAAAAAATAAAATAAAAGGATACTGTTTTTGCATTATCACATCAAGTCCAAAGAAAAAAAATTATTATTTGACGTTGACAATAAAGGTGACCTATTTATTTTTCAATGAACTCCATCATAACCCAGTGCATGGGCATACCAAATATGAACACACTGGGCGTTAAGACAGAAAAGTTCAGACTAGGAGAATTTTTATAGTTGCCAATTATACTTTCAAATTATAAAATTAACTTTACCTGCATATACAATCAAACTTCAAATGCTCGAACACATAAGGGACCAATGAAAACAGTTCAAGATAGAGGGTTGTTCCAGCTATCAAGGTCGAACAGTGTTTTTGTTCAAACTAGAGGTAAAGAAAAAGGGTTCGAGACATCCGTGGTGTTCGAGTTATTGCAGTCCAAGCCATCAAAGTTCAACTTATTTAAACTTACCTGTATTGCAAATGTCCCAATACCTCCTGAGCCACCATGAATCAAAATTCTGAAATAATATATTCTTCGAATGAGGAATCAGCTATTGACGATGAAGCAGTTAGAGTATTTCAATATAATTCAAGGATAACTAAAGGTGAAAATCCTTCAGTACTAATAAAAAAACAGCAGATGTAGTAAGAATGATATAATCCTAAATGTTGATTGTTTGTAAATAAGAGATAGTGTACCGGTAAGTGATGCACACATTTATTGTTTGATTGCAACCATAATAATTTTAATATGAAATAGTATATATTTATATATATATATAGATTACACCACGAGATCCTGTTCATTACCATATTTTATCAACAAGAGATAGTTAAATTTTAAAATTTTAATTCGGAGGCTTGCAGAGCATTTTGAAATTATAAAATTTAACTATGATCAAGAGTAGATAAAATATGGTTTTAATCAGGATAAAGTGGTGTAATGATTTTCTCTAAAGATAAATGATAAACACTGAGAATTGTATTCCAAATAGATTTGGCTGGAAATATCACAGATGGCAAGAACAACTTTTGTTTCTGCATAATTTACACATATTCACAGATTACAAATTACAAAAAAGCAAAACTTTGAATGTCATAATCCTTTGGTGTCACTTTATTGTGTTTATAATTAATCTTGGTGTTACATGAAAAGCATTGCATGCCTTATACAATCTTGAAATATTTTTCTGTATGTTTTGCTATAAATGATTGTAGGGTTGACTGATTGATCAGTTATTTTAAAATTTCACCACTCCCCTAATACATACAGATAAAGTCTGTCAGTAGGAATTCCATCTAAAACTGAATAATCCTGGGTTTCTTAAAATTGCCCTTTGGATGTGATAATCTAACATAAATTTTATCTACTAGCAATTTGAATTATTTTACCCTACTACACAATCGGGTAGTCTCTTTAGACATGTTTTGTGATTTCTTTATAAGTTAATACCTTTTGCCTGGGGTATTACTCTCCTTTAACTCTCCCACATTACACAGTGCTGCTACAGTAGTACATGCTACATATGGTATAGAGGATGATTCTGTATGTGTTCTACTTGTAGGTTTGTGTGATATCTGAAAGTAAAATTGCAGAATACATTGCTTTACAAAAACTTACAGTAAGTAGAAAATATAAAATGCTAAATATGCCTAAGAAACAATTCATGGCAGGTATAGTGTTGTCCTGTTGCCATGGGTTAAATGACAACACTACTATATCTGCCTTGAATTATTCTGATTCTAATATTAACCAAAATATATATTTCCCATTCTGAAGCAACCTAAGAGAACAATGATCATAGTCTTCAGTAGCCGTCTGTGTCTATGAAGCTACAATACACAATCTGATGATTTTAAAACAAATATGAGTTCAAACATCAGATTCGAAAGGCAATCAATACGCATTAATATGTTTGAAAGACATAATTGAGTTAAAAAATGCTCGAACTTTTCTAAATAAAAACATAGAAAATTGAAAATATAGTTGTTTTACATCTATTTTACTCATCTCCCTATGTGCGAAGTATGGTGTTGTTGAATATTATACTAGATGTCACATTAGAATAGCTATTTGATTAGGATGGTACATTTCAAAATCTATCAAGCCAACAAAATATTTATTCATCTTTCAGCCAAAAAGAGAATATCTGTCACAAAAAATGCATTAAACTATCTTATAAAAGGTTGAAGTTTGAATTATTGTCTATTTTTTTTCATTATTGGTCTAGTACAAAAACAAACACTGTTATACATGTTGTGTATCTACATCTAAACAACATGTATTAATTTACTACTGATTGACAGAGACAGTGTGCATTTATCAAATAAAAAATTATAAACTGACCTCTTTTTCTGTAGTAATAGTATATTCTGCATGTGTACCTTGTTTTGTAGCAAACACAGTACCCCATACCTGTAATAAATATATTTAAATATTTATGTATTGCAGGGTCATGTTAAGTGGCACATAAGAATTTTTCCATATTCTCTTGTATATCTCAATTTTCTGGTTATAAAATTAGATAATCCCATAATAAAGAGATTTTTGACAATTCAGGACATTTAGTGGTTAAGTATATATAACACAGGCATCTCTGGTTAGTGTCTTTCAGCTTAATTAGACTATTCCAGATCTGATATCAAATAACATAATTATGAAAATGGCACTTTATCTAACAAAACTACAATTTTTCTATGGATTTTTCAAAATGTCAGTATAAAACGATTTTCTGCAAGTTCTGTGTGTATGACTTTACCATTCCAATGGTCTTTGGAAGCATGAAAATAAAAACTCACGAAATTAAAGTCTGAATACCTCAATAAATGTTTGTTCTTTGATGACCTCTTAAAATTAATACTCCATTTGTAAGAACAAATTGTGAAATTTCACAACTGCAAAAAATTACAAATGTACCATATTCCTCGTATTAAGCACCCCTGCCACCATAAGCGCCCCCCACCCTTAATTTCTTTTGAAATCCTCAAAATCCTGTGATTTCCGTATTTCTTTCATATGTATTCCATCATTAGTTCCGTTTTATTAATTACACATGCGTAGGCATCCAAGTTTCCGGTTTTAAACAATCAAGTGATCAAGTTTTTCGTTTGCATTTTGATTCAAATTACTTATCTGCAATGTTTATCAAAGATTTGGATATATGAACCATTTTTACATTGATTAGATTGTGTACTGATGAAAGATCGAAAAATTTCATTAAAGAGCTTCCTTTTGAAACACAGTTTTTGTCAAACTTAATGAGCACCCCCTTTTCAAATTTTCTAATCACCCTGGGCACTTAATATGAGGAATACGGACCTACTATATGGTGGCTATTTGTTACCATCAAATTAATGAAAGAAACAGTACCGTTTCCTCATACAGTTGTGATATCTCTATTCTATAGTTATAATAATCATATTATATATAATATACATACTTGATCTCCTGGTTTATATTTTCTAACACCTCTCCCTGTTTCTACAACAACTCCAGAAAAATCCCTTCCTAGAATCAATGGAAGTTCAGCTCCACTACTACTAAATATAGATTTGTTTCTTAATACATTTAATGCAGCACTGCCATACCCTTCTGTAACATAAAGAGAAAAAGAATCAAGAAGTAGATCGATATATATGTATAACATGGATATAATTTCATTTTCTTTTCTAACCGGCAGTTACTACCAAACTTACTTGTAGCAGTGATCTGTACAGAATCATGTTTTCGAAAACTGAACCATTAGTACAGTGTGAGAACCTGTGTCCACACATCAGATGTTTCCGCGCACCACTGACCTTTAGATGTTAAAGCATTTTTTTTTTGCAAACACAAAATGTTGTGTCGACAAGTTTACATTTTAACTTTTAATATTTGAAGAAAAGAAATGGCGGAAAAAAACATAAGTTACCTCAAAAGGCTAAAAACAGCTAATCTGTTTAACCCTACTTGTGTTCGGAACCCCCTTTTTAAGGATTTTGAAATTTCAATACACAAATTTGCATCATTATATCAATGAAATATTATGTTTCCCTTATCACATGGTTCACTTTGTAAAATCTTTCTTTTTAACATTCCTATGTTGGGTTTCCTAGGTCATGCGAAGGCACATCAGCCATTACAATTTTTATGCAAAACTGGGTCAAGATGTGTTCAGGACCTCATATCACATAGTACAGACCAATTTTTTAAAGATTAACTGAATTTTTCAAAAGTGTTATACTCAAGCATTTGAAGCAAATATTTACATTTATCTTGTCTACTTTAAAACTTTGTAAATCTAATGCATTACTCTAAGGTGTGTGGCCACACCGGCCTGCTCTATATATGTACTTAAAAAAAGAAAGTCAAACTCTACAGAGAAATAAGATATACACAAATGGACTGTAGGACGTATTTCCAACCAAAGATCAAATTCAAAAACTTCTCAATGTAACCTGAGCACCTAAATTATCATTATTACATTAACATCTACCGGTTTTATTTAAAACAAGATTTACTTTCATATCACACAGCACTGCATGCAAATATATCTAATGCTGCTGTCATTGCATGTTCAAGCTGACACATATGTTCATTTTTATATAACTTGATTGTTTTTTAGGCCTAGGTAAAAAAAAAAATCCAGATTTCTGGCCAAAAAAAACACAGCTTAATTAGAGTTTTTCAAGTAAAAAAAAAATCTTCTTCAAGCAAAACATGTTTTTCGGCACTAAGATTTTTAGAGAAAAAAACAAAAAACAAACAGTCACCCTACATTCTTAACAATTCCATTACACCTAAACATTTTTTCCTTGGCCTAAGTTGTTCTGTACCTATTGAAATGATAGATTCTTCTTGCTTATTTTTCTTCCTGGCCTAAGTGGTTCTGTGAAAGTAGCACTAATAGACTCTTACTTTATTTTCTTTCTTAGTTTAAATTGTTATGTATCTAGGCTATTGCAATAACATATTCTTTTTGTTTTTTTTGTAGTTTTGTGCCTGCAGCATTGGTAGGCTCTATGTTTATTTTCTTTCTTGGACTAAGTAGTTCTGTGTCTGCAGCACTGATAGATTCTTTATGTTTATTTTTTTTTTCTTGGCCTAACTAGTTCTGTGTCTGAGCACTGCTAGATTCTTTTTGTTAATTTTTTTCCTTGGCCTCACTAGTTCTGTGTCTGCAGCACTGCTAGATTCTTTTTGTTATCTTTTTTTCTTGGCCTTAGTATGTATGTGCCAGCAGCACTGATAGATTGTTTTTGTTTATTTTAGGAGTGGGCTTTTCAGAGCTAAACATGTAAAACAAATTTTAAATTCTTGTCTGATTGTTGAAGGATGGTCTAGTTTTGTTCATTTTTTGGTTTACTCTTGTTTCAAATCGTCCCATTTACATTCACCCAATACATATTTTTTTTCTGTATCTATAATAAGTATGATTTCTCTTGAATGACAGCATCAATTTACTGAAACAACAAAACTGTCAGAACCATTAAATGTTCTTAATTAAACAAAAACAGTGTATCAGACTACAGCCGAATTTCGATTGCTCGAACACCCAAGGGACAGATGAAAACAATTCAAGATATAGAGGTGAAACTGTTCGAGCTATGGAGGTAGAACTATGTTAAAACTTGAACAAAGGGCCCAAAAAATTGGTTCGAGAAATCCATGGTGTTCGAGCTATTTCAGTTCGAGCCATCGAAGTTCTACTTTACAAGATTTATACTATACCTCTCATTCTACAATCTATAGGATTAACACTGGCAGCATGTACTTGGACAAGTATATCTGATGGATTTTGAAGTTTAGGTATTCTGACTGTTTGTGAAAATATCAATTCCTCATTTCCTCCATATTGATGTATCTGCCATGCATTCATAGATCTTTTATCAGCAAGTGAAAATTTTGATGTAGAAAACTTCTTGACATGATTTTTCAAATGCCTTGGAAAGAATCCCTGTATATGTCTGTGTAAACAGTGAAAACATAACCTTTCCATCCTCACAACTTGTTCCATCTACAATATTCAAATTAAGTAAAATAGGTATATTCAAATTAAAAAATAAATCTAAAATTAGAGCAAACCTGAAACTAATACCCCAACATAAAGTTGTCGATGGAAAAGTGAGCAGGTGCATAAGTAAGTAAAGTATACAGAATTCAATTGGACACAAAATTCACTTGGATAGATGCACAAATAAATATTTCCCTCCCATAATTTCATTCCACAACATCTTTAAATAAAGGGCTACTCCAAGCGCAGCATGATACAACTGCAGGATGTTGACCACTGAAATGTGAACAAGTGTAATTTAAAGTGAATGTGGACACAATAAGGAGCTTGACACAGTAATTAGCTGGACACAAAAAGGGGACATTAACATTAGCCCTTTTGATCCCTTAAAGCTAGGAAACATTAAGAGTTCCACCAAATTTATTGATGTACAACTGAAACATTACATCAAGAGGAATCCAAAGCAAAAATCCAATCATATTCGTTGAAAAAAAGAAGATTTTACATATTTTGAAAAAAATGCAGTTTTGGCCCCTGTGATCCCTTATAGCTTGGAAACTGTAAGAGCTGTGACAAAAACGTTGACATACTACTGAAAGCCTATGACAAGGGGAATCTAAAGAAAAAATCCCATCGAAATCCCATGAAAAATAAAAACTTTAAGCATGTTAAGTAATCTGCACTTTGGTAATTATGGCCACATTTGGCCCCTCATAGCACAAAAAAGAAACAAATTATCAAATCATAATGGTTAAGCGCTACTTTAAAATTTCAAATGGAATCCATTGAAAGAAACTGCATCAAAATCAGACTAAAAATGAAAATAAACAGCTCACCAAGTCGCATGATACGCCCGTTGTCACCCTTCAAAACTTTAAGTGATTTAGGTAAGGGGTTCTCTATTCAGAAGCACCTATAAGCATCAATTAAGCTTGATATCTCTTTAAGAAAGCAATCTGCAAAGTTTGAAGTGAGCTGATCAAAGTACTTATAGGCAGAAGGGTTGTCAAGTTAGAGCGTGACACGTAAAAAATTGCCTTAAAATTGACGAATAAAGTCCCATAACTCTTGCAAGAAAAATCGAAATTTCACGAAAAAGTATACAGATCGTGAGGCCGTCATACCCAATACCTCTACAAAGTTTGAAGTGAATTGGCCAAAGGGTTGTCAAGTTAGAGAGTGACATGTAAAAAATTGCCTTAAAATTGACGAATAAAGTCACATAACTCTTGCAAGAAAAATTGAAAATTCACGAAAAAGTATATAGATCGGGAGGCCATCAAACCCAATACCACTACAAAGTTTGAAGTGAATTGGCCAAAGGGTTGTCAAGTTAGAGCGTGACATGTAAGAAATTGCCTTAAAACCCATAACTCTTGCATGAAAAATCGAAAATTCCTGAAAAAGTATACAGATCGTGAGGCCATCATACCCAATACCTCTTCAAAGTTTGAAGCGAATTGGCCATACGGTTGTCATGTTAGAGCGCAACATGTAAAAAATTGCCTTAAAATTGACGAATAAAGGTCCGTAACTCTTGCAAGAAAAATCAAAATTTCATGAAAAAGTATACAGATCGTGAGGCCATCATATCCAATACCTCTACAAAGTTTAAAGTGAATTGGCCTAATGGTTATCAAGTTAGAGCACAACATATGAAACAGACGGACAAACAGACAGACGAATGGACCGACAGACGGACGGACAATCGGACTTTGGTATACCATAATACTGTATAAAAAACTGTTTGAGATTCGCCTCTTTTTGGCCCATTTATATCATGAATAGTACATGTGATATGAAATTTGTTTTACACAATACTGATTGGAAACTTCCTCAGGAGCACATTAAAAGAAACCCAATCAAAATCTCATAAATAATTAAGAAATAATTCATGGCAGGTATATGGTTATTGGAAATTTAACCATGGGTTGAGCCTTTATAATCGAATTTAACCAAAAGTGTTAGCAAGGGGTTAAATTTACGAATATAAAGGCCCAGCCCATGGTTAAATGACAATAACCATATACCTGCCATAAATTATTTCGATACTAATATGACAGAAAATGGAATTTTTCATTCTGAAGCGACCTAAGAGAAGGCATCTGTATCTATGACGTTACAATATACAATCTGACGTTTTTGGACAGATGCAAGTTCAAATTCAAATTAAAGGAAAACAATACATTATTTATGTGTCTGAATTGCATGATTTAGTTCTGTTCTTAACCTTTATTTCCTTCATAAACTAAGACCAACAAAATAAAAAACATTGTTGTTTTTCATCCTGTTTGCTCATATTCCGATACCATTTGCGCATGTGCGAAAAATATGTTTATCGAGCATTATGAAAAAGAAAGGAAATGGGTTAAATGTAAAGGAGACAACATCCCATCTCCAGCTTAAAACGACCCAAAACAAAGCATTTAGGGTCGCTGTACGGACTTCAACACAGTGAAGAACCTCACACCATGTAGCAAGCCCTAAATGGCCTCAAAAAGGTAAAAAAGTTAATAAATCAATGGAAACAAACCACATTCAATAACCTGAATATCAAGAAACTAAAGTTTTATAAGAAGACAAGGACAAGCCAATGACCAACATATTCCTGACTATTACACACGCAAAAATTGCGGTGGGGTTATACTCGTTTTCTTGGATCCAAACCCTCCCCTATGTGTGCTGAATGGCTAAAAAATAGATACACAAAAAGACAAACAGTAAAAATCAATTAAGAAAAAAATCTAACTTGTCAAGATGAGTACCCTTACAATGAAGTACATAAAACATGAAGACAATTCACACGGGTACTGTCCTGACAAATGCTCGCAGTTACTGACAGCTAGCTAAGGACATAATTTCTGTTGACTATGATATCAAGCCTGATATATACTGGTTGTCGATAAACAGGAGCCATGTTAGAATGAATATTCTACAGTCAAATATATGAAAACAACCAATTTGGCCCTTCTTTACACGAGGCTCTCAAGAGCCTGTATCGCTCACCTGGTCCTTGATTAACATAGACATTTTATGTTAAAGAGCCAATATACATGTATATAATTAACCTATAGTTCCAATATGCCCAATTAGTTTAAGGGGAGAAGACCGCTGTCAGTGTTCCTCATGGGGTCCAATGTTAAACTATGTTCCCTGCTGGCAGCCATCTTGGATAAAGTGGGAACCTGAAAAAAAAAAAATTCTTTTCAGGGGTCCACATAAAGACTATTGTGGCCAAGTTTGGTACTCAGTAGTTTCAGAGAAGAAGATCTTTGAATGTGTTTTCCCATAGGGTCCAATGTTAAAATTATGTTTTCTGCTGGCGGCCATCTTGGATATCGCACAGACCTGAAAAACACCTTTTTTGTAAGGGACCACCAAAGGACTATTGTTGCCAAGTTTGGTGCCAATTGGCTCAGTAGTTTCAGAGAAGATCTTTGAATGTGCTTTCCCATAGGGTCTAATGTTAAAACTATGTTTCCTGCTGGCAGCCATCTTGGATATCGCACAGACCTGAAAAACACTTTTTTTGTAAGGGACCATCAAAGGACTATTTTGGCCAAGTTTGGTGCCAGTTGGCTTAATAGTTTCAGGGAAGAAGATCTTTGAATGTGTTTTCCCATAGGGTCCAATGTCAAAACTATGTTTCCCGCTGGCGGCCATCTTTGATATCGCACAGACCTGAAAAACATCTTTTTTGTAAGGGACCATCAAAGGACTATTTTGGCCAAGTTTGGTGCCAATTGGCTTAATAGTTTCAGAGAAGAAGATCTTTGAATGTGTTTTCCCATAGGGTCCAATGTTAAAACTATGTTTCCCGCTGGTGGCCATCTTGGATATCGCATGGACCTGAAAAACACCTTTTTTGTAGGGGACCACCCAAGGACTATTGTGGCCAAGTTTGGTTCCAATTGGCCCAGTGGTTTCAGAGGAGAAGATCTTTGAATGAAAAGTTTACGCCGGACGGACGGACGACGACGAACGCAAAGTGATGGCAAAAGCTCACCCTGGCATTAGCCAGGTGAGCTAAAAAACGGAAGGTCTACAATATCCAAAACCCCTAAAAACCTTCAATTTGTGCCAAGGAACATTGCGTTAAAATTTCATAGGTATTGATGCACTGGATCTAATTAATAAGTAATTAACCAAAAACAAAAGTGTCTACAGATGATGACAACAACATCAACGACAACGGCAACAGTGCCAATTAGTCATTATACGACCTCAAATTTTTTTCGGTTGTATAAAAATTGTGCAAGTCTAAACAAGTCCAATTAAATCATTGAAGGAGAAATAAATAAAAAGTCAAAGTCAAATTATTCACCTTTTTGTGTCATACAAACTTTTTTGTCATACAATAATTTTATTCCTTCATGCACATCTCCATATAGTGTCCTTCCTTTGCGTAAGAGATGATGTGCTTTCTAAGTAATCCTTGCAAGAGAATTCAAAGAAAAGTCCAAGTCAAATTATCTCCCCTTCGTGGATTCAGACAATAATTATATTCCTTCATGCACATCTTCATTCAGTGTCCTTCCTTTATGTCTCTACATTTAGTGAAATTTGCTTCAATATGTTCAGAGAAAATGATGAAATGGATGGTTTTCTCATACCGGGCTCCTATATTAAATTATGTTCTGCAGTGGATGCCATGTTTTTTATTGGATTGTAACCAAATAAACAATCTTTGTTAAGGACTTTCAATATATCATCCATGTAAAGTTTTGTTAAATTTACTTCAGGTTTCTGAGGAGAAGATGAAAATATGATTTTCCCATAGGGTCCAATGTTAAACTATGTTCTATGCTGGCAGCCATGTTTATCCCCGCACTTTCGAAGAAAGTTCAGGGATAATGTTATACCCTCCGTCTGTCCGTCCGTCCGTCCGTCCGTCTGTCCGTCCGTCCATCACACTTTTCTTGTGACTCAAACTCCTCCTACATTTTTGGATTTAGGGATTTAATTTTGTTGTAGAATTGTAACATATAGTCCAATNTTAAACTATGTTCTATGCTGGCAGCCACGTTTTTTATTGGATCAGAACAAAATGAGCAATCTTTGGTAAGGATCTTTAGTACATCATGCCTGTAAAGTTTGTTTGAATTTGCTTCAGTGGTTTCAGAGAAGATGAAAATGTGATTTTTTCCATTTGGTCCAATGTTTAACCTCATTTCCATGAACCTATTAAAAGTACATCATTCCTGTAAATTTTGGTTGAATTTGCTTCAGTGGGTTGGGAGGAGAAGATGAAAATGTGATTTTTCCCATAGGGTCCGATGTTAAACTAAGTTCCCCGCTGGCCGCCATGTTTTTTATCGGATTGGAACGAAATGAGCAATCTTAGTGCATCATTCCTATTATTTGGTTCAGTTTGATACAGTGGTTTCAGAGGAGAAGATAATAAGATTTTTTTCATTTGGTCCAATGTTAGACCTCAGTTCCATGGACCGAAAGTACATCATTCCTGTAAAGTTTGGTTGAATTTGCTTCAGTGGTTTGAGAGGAGAAGATGAAAATGTGATTTTTCCCATTGGGTCCAATGTTAAACCTAAGTTCCATGCTGGTGGCAATGTTTTTATCAGATCAGAACAAATAACTAAATACCGAAGTAACTGTGAATTTATTTTCTGCATATGCGCATTTCGACAAATTATGTCTCTTCAGTGCAGATAAAATCTAAACGTTTGGAAGATCATAAAATCAAATATGTTAAAAAACTGATAGAGAACAAATACCCAATATGGTCTAAATGAAAAGCCAAAATCAGCTAAGGACCGAGCTTTGCATGAGGGAGATACTCCTTAGTTTTCAACAAAATTTACAAAAATTTAGATATTGCAAGGTTCAAAATAAAATTGGCTTTAGGGTCAGCACCGAAGTACTGACTATGTGGCTGGTGAATACCCTCGGGGACTAAAAGTCCACCAGCAGAGGCATCGACCCAGTGGTAACAAATAACTAAATACCAAAGTAACTGTGAATTTATTTTCTGCATATGCGCATTTCGACAAATTATGTCTCTTCAGTGCAGATAAAATCTAAACGTTTGGAAGACCATAAAATCTTCGTAAAGGACCTTTAGTAGACTATTCCTGTAAAGCTTGGTTGAATTTGCTTCAATGGTTTCAGAGAAGATGAAAATGTGATTTTTTCCATAGGGTCCAATGTTAAACCTAACTTCTGTGCTGACTGGCCACTGCCATGTTTTTTGTTGAATTGGAACGAAATGAGCATTCTTTGTGAAGGACCTTTAGTAGATCATTCCTGTAAAGTTTGGTTGAATTTGCTTCAGTAGTTTCAGAGAAGAAGATGAAAGTGTGAAAAGTTAATGGACGACGAATGACGGACAACGGACAGACAACGGATGCCAAGTGTTGGCAAGAGCTCACACTGACCCTTCGGGTCAGGTGAGCTAAAAATTGATGGGTGTTCCATGGAATACTTGTGTCGCCTGCATTACAGAAGAGCCATTTTTGGACAAGCGAAGATTTAAAATCTGTAAAATTAAATTTTCAAATATCAAGTGCATATCTAGATTAGGAGAAAAACATATTCTGCAAATTTATTTGGAATATGAATTACAGTTTTGGGGTCTTGTAGATAAGCAAACTGAATTAACAAATGAGCTATGTTGGATTGGCAGACCTCTAAAATCTGTAAAAACAAAATTTTATGTATAATGTGCAATAAATAATAACCAGGCCTATTAAACAGTTTGGTTGGAATCTGACAAACAGTTTTGAAGGAGTCGAAGACTAACAAACTGAATTAACAAATGAGCTTTTTTGACTCCTTGAACCTCTAAAATCTGTAAAATCAAATTTTAAGTATCAGGTGAGCAATTATATCAACATATTGGTTGGAATATGACTTACAGTTTTAAAGCAGTTCCACATTAACAAACTGAATTAACAAATGAGCTATTTTGGCTCAGTGAACCTCTAAAATCTGTAAAATCAATATTTTACATATCAGATGCACAACTATATCAGGTGAACAATATATCCTGCAAGTTTGGTTGGAATATGACTTATAGTTGTGATGGAGTTGTGGATTAACAATACAGATTAGCAAATGAGCAATTTGACTCTGTAAACCTCTAAAATCTGTAAAACCAAATTGTAAGTATCAGGTGCACAACTACATCAGGTTAACAACATATCCTGAAAGTTTGGTTGGAATTGGACAAGCTGTTTGAAGGAGTTGCGGATTCACAACCAACAGACTCACAATGAGCAATTTGGCTCTGTGAACCTCTAAAATTTGTAAAATCAAAATTCTAAGTATCAGGTGCACAACTACACCAGGTGAATAACTTATCCTGAAAGTTTCATTGGAATCGGACAAACAGTTTTGAAGGAGTTGCGGATTAAATTAAAACCGACAGCCGATGCAGGACGAAGACGACGGATAGTAACCCCTATGTGTCGCTCTGCTTACAGCAGGTGACACAAAAACTTCTTAGACAGTGCTTTTCCATTTCAAGGACCTTCCACAGAGAAAAAAGTTGATTTGTTTGCAGTAAATAATTCTAATAAAAGGCTTACTATGGAAAATAAAGTGACACTTTGTAATTTTACACCATTTTAACCTAAGTCCCTCATAGAACCTTATAAATGGTGAACTGTAAAGTGCTTACAATGAGGATCATAATAATGAAATATTAATAGGATATTATGCATAGTTGGTCAAAAAAAAATAATAAATGGGAGGCAAGACCATTTTTGGGATGCTGGGATTGGCCATTTTTAACTTCGGGAAATGGGGATTGTCCTTTTTTAAGGCCGGGAATTCAGGATGAAATGCCATAGGGACATGGGAAAAGTGTGTTTTTTTACCCCTGAAATCAGGATTGGCAAAAATTGTCTTTTTATGTACAATCTTCTGGGATCGGGACTGTTTGCAAAAAATGTCCGGGATTTCGGGATGTGCTAATTTAATGGCAGGAAATCGGGATGAGACCCCTCTCCCCCCATAAATCATTGTCACTGAAGCATGCAATATAGGTCATAAACACCTTATTAATCATGGTAATTGGATAGTCCCTGGGATGTGTATAATGCCTTATGATTTATCATAACGATATATTGTGTATTTTTTAACTAAAGGATTTAATAACAAAATTTAACAAAAGTCAATCATGCATGAAAAGTAAGTCATAGAGACCTAAATGTTGTTGAACTGGGTATTACCCAACAAGGTGAATGTTGTGATAAATACCATAAAATTAGCATGCATAGGTGCTGAAAAATGTACCTACATGCAAAATTTAACCAAAGTCACTCAAGTGTGAAATGTAGGTCATAAACACCCAATTTTTGGAATTTTGGTTAGTAATCATTAAGTTGAATATTATGCTGTAATACTATAAAGATACCATGCATACTTGATCAGAAATGGACATCAACACAAAATCTAACTAAAGTCACTCAACCATGAAATGAAGGTCATGGACACTTAATTCTTGGTCCCTTGGGTAGTAACCGTTAAAGTGAATGTCATGAGCCAATATTATAAAGATATCATGTATAGCTGCTGAGAACTGGACCTATATGCAAAATTTATCCAAAGTCATTCAAGTGTGACAAGTAGGTCATGGACACTTCATTGTTGGTGCTTTGGATATTACTCATAAAGGTAAATGTAATGAGGCAATATTATAAAGATATCATGTATAGTTGCTGAGAAATGGACCTAAACGCAAAATTTAACGGCATGAAATATAGGTCATGGACACCTAATTCTTCATGCTTTGAGTAGTTTTCATTAAGATGAATCTTATCATATAATATCACAAAGATATCATGTATAGTTGATGAGAAATGGACCTATACAAAAAAATTAACCCATAGACACTGAATTATTGGTGCATTGGGTAGTACTCATAAAGATGAATTTTATAATGCAATATCATAAAGATATCCCTTAAGGTTTTCCAAACTATCGACTTAGATGCAAAATTTGGTCACAGGACGTACATACGGACAGATGTACAGAGGTAAAGACAGTTAAGGGTAAATCTATATGCCCCTTCCACTTTCTTGGTGGGACATAAAAAACCATACATTTTGGCAGTTTTTTGTGTATTATGATCAAATTACTTTTTTTTCTTTGAATTTTTCAAAGTTTGATTTTCTCACTAGATACATAATCACAAGGCTTGACAGAGAAAGTTGTCGATTGACCTGGGGTGGTGTTCTCCAAGCTATCTTAGGGATAAGACGTGTCCTAAGACCATCTTATGACTTGTCTTTGTCCTAAGTCATGTTCTCGAAGCACTCTTTACTTATGATATTTCGCAGTTTTTGTCTTAACTTTACGACACCTAATTAGGTGTCTTAAGATCATCCTATCTCAATCCTATCCTTATATTTTGCCTTTTGTTCAATATTTTTCTTACAAATAAATGTGAAATCAATACAAACGCATCAATAATCACGTATCATTAAAGAAACTTTAAAGGATTTTAAACTTTGAACTCATTGTTCAAGAAACGATTACAATTTAAACTCACAGTTGTCATTTCAAAACAATTTGTTAATTAAAATGCCTTTTCGAAAATACTTTACATTTAGACTTGAAATCGTGTGCTTCATTATATACATGTTATTAGATCAAATTGGTAAACAATTTAATAACATGTTTTTCTCTTTGGTCAATATTTTGTAAAAAATTAATATAAAGAATTTAAATTTTACACTTAAGACATATTTAGGACGTCTGAGATAGCTTCGAGACACAACTTAAGAATGTCGTAAGATGATCCAAAGTCCATCCTAAACTTGGTCATAAGATATGTCTTAGGACAAATTTTAGTACACTTTTGAGAACACCGCCCCTGGTGAATGCCAGTCGGTACTTTTCCAATGACACAAGTTAAAGTAAAGGGCTACGCCGAGCGCAGCATGATACGACCGCAGTATGTCCAACACTGTAACTTGAACAAGTGTAATTCAAAATGAATAAGGACACAGTAAAGAGCTTGATACAGTAATTAAATGGATACAATAAAGAACTAGACCCAGTAATTAGCTGCACACAAACTAAGGCAAATATAATAAAGGGCTACGCCGAGCGCAGCATGATACGACGGCAGCATGTCGAACACTGAAACTTGAACGAGTGTAATTCAAAATGAATGAGGACACATTAAAGAGCTTGATACAGTAATTAAATGGACACAATAAAGAACTAGACCCAGTAATTAGCTGCACACACAAACTAATGCAAATATAATAAAGGGCTACGCCGAGCGCAGCATGATACGACTGCAGCGTGTCGACCACTGAAATTTCAACAAAAGTAGTTTAAAGTGAATGTGGACACAGTAAAGAGCTTGACACAATAATTAGATGGACACAAAAAGAAGCTTGACACATTTATTAGCTGGAAACAAAATAGGGAAAAAATCAACCATCATACTTGCCAACCTCTAATGGACCAAATGAGGGTTTTGACCCTCTTTCAACAAAGAAAATGACGGTCATAGCGCGCAACGACATTTCCAGACCAAGAAAAAAGAAATTACAACTGTTTAAGTCTTGTAAAGGGTAAAAATAAATAGCACAATATTTAGGAAATCATTTAATTTTCCACATTCAACAAAGAATATATCAAAAATACTAGAAGCAGTTTTCAAAATTCCAACATTTTAACCCCAAAACCATGAAAAAATGTTACATTTTTTCTCAATGAGGGTGATGAGGGTCATAATTTGCAAAAGAGGGAGATTTTGAGGGTCATATCCTAAAGAGGGTCACACCCTAAAAAAGAGGGTGTGACCCTCCAAATGAGGGTGACTTGGCAACTATGAACCTTTTTTATCACTTACTGATAACTAGAGGCTCACATGAGCCTGTATCGCTCACCTGGTCACTGGTTTTATTCATTGTCACCTGTGGACCACCCATAAATCACTTCAGCAGATGTTACATTTTCATTCTTGGATGAGGTACAAACTACAAATCACAAACTTTTGAAGGGATCACCCAAAGTCAATTGTAACCAAGTTTGGTTCCCATTGGCTCAGTAGGTTCAGAGGAGAAGACATTTGAATGCATTTCCCATAGAGTCCCTATGTTAAACTATGTTTCACGCTGGTGGCCATCTTGAATGAGGTAAGTACATAAAAATCACAAACTTTAAAGGGGACCACCCAAGGACTATTGTGACCAAGTTTGGTTCAATTTGGCTTGGTAGTTTCAGAGGAGAAGATCTTTGGATATATTTCACATAGGGTCCCTAATGGCAGTCAACAAATAATTTTTAACATTAGTTTTAAAGTTGCGACATCAATACCTATTTAGAAACCAAATTTCATTGAAATCAGACAATATTGAATTTTCCCGCCTTTTTTAG
>MJUU01038728.1:99987-118081 GCA_002080025.1 Modiolus philippinarum | reverse complement strand
GCTGTCACAGAAACACTAGCGCCATCTGTTGTCATAATTCAATCATACGCGTTTTTTCCGCCACGTTTATTTTAAGCACATAAAAACAAAAATACAAAGACAAAAGTTAAAAGATAAAATATAAAAGTTAAAGAATGATGCACAATGAATACTTACTTCGAACATTTCTCTTTCAAATTATAAAACATGAAATTTTTCGAAATTAACACGGTAGATATAATGTCGCGAAAGAAGAATTTAGAACGTAACGAACAAAGAACATAAAATATAACAAATTGAGTTTTAGAAACAATAATATAAAATATAAAAACTGCAGAAGTCGGGATGAAATAGGAACATTTAAAGAAAGAATATAAAATATGATAAATTAATATCCTAGAATCTATAATATAAAATACAGAAAATGCAGAATTATTGATAAGGAAAGTGAAAACAATAAAAAGAGAAGATAAAATTTACAGCATAGAATTTCTCTGGTGGCGGAAATACCCCTCCATACACCACAATGTATGGAAG
This sequence comes from Modiolus philippinarum, assembly GCA_002080025.1. Classification (NCBI taxonomy): domain Eukaryota; kingdom Metazoa; phylum Mollusca; class Bivalvia; order Mytilida; family Modiolidae; genus Modiolus; species Modiolus philippinarum. The sequence goes on along the minus strand of MJUU01038728.1, from coordinate 117,565 downwards.
GCAAGCCTACATAGTGTTACCATTTTAGTTCAATATGTTTCACATGAGTGAATAATCATTATTCATTGTTACATATAGAATTGCATTATATATATATTCCTTGTCCATGATTTATTTTTGTTATCAATATTTTATTTATTTTATTTCATTTATAAGTAAATGTAAAATCATCAACACAGTTTATGTATTTGTAAATTGGTTATTAACATTATCATTCTTTTCAAATTTATCTAAATGCTAATTAAAATTACATACTGCACTTTAGTTTTACAGAGCCCTTAATTATTTCTGTTTATTTTTTGTTTACCTGTGCTTGGAAATATATAAATTTGATTAATTCTTTAAAATTAAAATGATTCACACAAAGTCATCAAATTACACAATAAATTTCCTTTGTTAATTCCCTTAATTGAGTGGCAGGTAACCTGTGATGAGCTTGTATTTTATTGTTAAAACAACACACAAGCTGAGATGTCAAAAATTAGTAAATAATCTGTTTGGATTATCTCCCTTACGCTATTATCTCCCTTACCGGAAGCACTTCCTGTTCAATTGTTTACATAATTTGGCCTTTGAAAAGGGGGAATTTGGACCATTTAGGGACAGAATATGTGGCCGCTGGTCACGTCAGAGGGGTGGCCGTGGGCGAGGGGTCAATTTGCACTGAAAAATGTTAATGCATGAGGTTTCTGGCCTTAAGGAAGGGGTGGCCTTTGGTGAGGGGGGCCTCTCAAGAGGGGGACTACTGTATTATAATTATGATACTGTAATATTGTATTATTCTCATATCATATGTCATCAATAAGTTACTTCTTCATATTGTTTATGTATTGTCATAATCATTGGACAATAACCATGTATTTATGAGTTTGTGTCAATAAAGAATTTGTATTTGTTAAAGAAATGCTGGGGTTAATCCCAACTTTTGTACCCAGGGTCCTGTGCCTTTCAGTTTCAAATTGGGAAAATTCACACGATTTGCTCAAAAAAGAAGTCAGTACAACAGTTGATTTGTATAATGTTTGCTTTCTTTTTATTTTTTTTTTACTGCAAAGCTTGTTCAAAGTGATCATGTATGAATAAAGAAATCACATAATCAAGCTTAGTTAAAGTGTAAAACTTTCAATTTAAAAGTTTATAATTTTTAGAAATGTCAACTAGCTCAGGCTGTCCCTTCACATAGATGGGTTTTAATGCCGGTACCAATTCATAAAAAAAATCCAAACTCTGATCAGAGGAATCGAAATTTTATCAATTTTCCATTGAAATTGAAATATATTTAAGCCCCACACACTGAAGACTGATGTTTAACTCAGGTAGTGAGTGGAACAAACAGTTTGTTTCACTCACTTTGTTAGTGAAAGTTACAAAAACAGCTTTTATTGCTTAAATTTCTGTGCCTTGATAAAGTTATGAATCCATTGTATGTCGATTTTGGCAACTTCTACTTCAAATTGTGCGATGACATGACCTCGATGAATAAACAATCTGGTACCCAATACTTTACAAAAGTAAGTGTAAAACAAACCAGAAATGTAGGAACCAGAGCATGCATTCGGCATTCCTCTTGTGCTTTCATTACTGCGGTATCAGGTGACTGGTTTACCGAAAACTGATAGCTGCAAGTCTATTTTATGTACACAAGACGTGAAACTAAACTTTTTTTATACGACCGCAAAAAAATTTTAGATCGTTTAATGGTATGGCGCTGTCGTCGTCGTTATCGTCATCGTTGTCCAGCTTCGTCGTCATCTGTAGACACTTTTGTTTTTGGTCAATAACTTCAGTTCCAGTTGACCAATCCTTATGAAATTTTAACACAGTGTTTCTTGGCACAAAAGGAAGGCTGGGATGGGTTTTGGTTATTTTAACCCCTCCCATTTTTATAAAGGGGGCAGAAAAGGGCAAAATTGGGTGTTTCCACATATTTGGCTGTAGACAGTCAGGGGTGTAACCTATTCAAGTTATCAAATGAAGTACTTTTGTGTAACTGAATTGAGTGATCATGTATTTTCAGAAATAACTTATTTAAGTTATCAAGTGTTGATTTCTTGAAAATGTCCAACTTTGATTACAAATTTCTTTATGATAAAGATTTTTCTCAAACAAACAATAGTTTTTCCCATATTGTTTAGAATCTTAACTGTGTAATTACCTAACAATTATAAATGCGCAAAGAGAGGAAATACATGCGCCAACCCCCATAAAGATTGGACCCTTGGGAAATTAAATCTCAATTATCTTTGAAATGGTTCATCAAAATCAATTAGACAGGCCATCATTAGATTGAGGTCAATTTGAACTACTTAATACATGTGTAATAATAAACTTAACTGTGACCAATAAGTAAGAATTCCAACAAAACTGAATATAATGTAAAAAAGACTTCAATAACTGAATGAAGTTATCAGCAGAGTAATGTCCCTTGATTAACAAAACGGTAACTCATATAGGTTATTGCTTCGTAACTGGTATAAGTTATTTAAAGAAAGTCAGTAATTCATAGTAACCCATTTAAGTGATTTTGCTGATAACTTATTTAAGTTGCACCCCTGACTGGTAGAATATTTATTAGTTATTGGATTTTGATGGGGTTTCTTTCAGTGTGTTCCTAATTAAATTTCCTATCAGCAAAATGTCATGGAATTTTATGTGCCATGTACCGTTCATGAGATAAATGGGGCCCAAAAGGGGCGATTTTCTAAAATTTCATTTTAAGTCTGATTTCAATGCAGTTTTTTGCTATACTCCATTTGAAAATAAACATAGAGCTGCACCATCAGATTTTTGACAAATTGTTTCTTTTACGAGCTATGAGGGGCCAAATGGGGACAAAATTGCAAATTTGCATAGTACCTAGAATTTTTATTTTTCGTCAGATTTCAACGAGATTTTTTTCTTTGGATTCCTCTTGATATAAGCTTTCAGTAGTATGTCAACCGACTTGGCATAGCTCTTACCATTTCTGAGCTACAAGGGTCAAAGTGGCCAAATTGCAATTTTTTTTTAATATTTCAAATCTTTATTTTTTATCAGATTTCGATGTTTTTTTTTTCTTTGGATTACTTTTTCAAGCTCTTTATTGTGTCCATTTTATTACGGTATCAAGCTTTTTACTGTGTCCTCGTTCATTTTGAATTACACTTGTTTAAATTTCAGTGTTCAACATGCTGCGGTCGTATCATGCTGTGCTAGGCATAGCCCTTTATTAATGACGTTGTTGGACATACACAAAATTGGGAATTTTACATCTTAAAATTGGGAAATATTACGTTTTTTGCCCATTGGGAATGGGGCCCTAAATGCACTATAGATTAGGCCCTGAAATGTCATATTGTCACAAATAAAGGATTTCTAGTCACCGGATGACATCTTAATGAAGTGACATCACAATATCTCTTCAATGTAGTCGTCAACTAAACAACTGGCGTATTGAAATGAAAAAAATGATCCGCATCTAAAATCTGGATTTTTGAGTAGAAAATCTATATAATAAAAAGCATTATATATATAACTAATCAACCATCATGAATATCAATAAAAATATCACTCGTGTCGATCAACGCAGTGGATTAAACTTGTTGCAACTCGTTTAATCCTTCTGCGTTGTCCAACACTCATGACATTTTTAATGATATTCACGACACTCAATTAGTTATACTATAATGTCTTTGGTTTTCATGGTCTTCTCAAAAATACATGGTAAGGTGAAGCAAATTGAAAAACACTTTTGATGTTCATGGAACAACAATTTTTTGCTGTTCTTCATCTTAAAGTCAATGTTTCCAAAAATAGAACGTTATATACAATGTACTATTTATGGAAATACCAGGTTTGAATGATATTTACAGAACATCATGTGATGTCAAATGAACCAATCACATTGCATAATAATATAAAAAATAATAAATAGCTTTTTTTCAGATAAAAGAATCATACCATGAATACATTGTGTAAACAAGATCTGACCTTATATGACCTAGTCTCAGGAAGTGGTGTAGAATGGAAAGACAGGATTGCCGTAATTTATGATGACGGGAATGGAACTATTGCTATGACATACAGTCGGGTGTGGAAACTTGCTGGACAGGTACAGAACCACTTCCATAAAAAACAAATCATGATCACCTCAAAGTGTTATATAGCTAGTCAAATTTTACACCCTTCTTTGATCATGTTGATATGGCAACTACAGTACAGAAAGAGTGGTACCGTGACAAATCACTGTGATAGACGTGTCCCTCTCTAAGAGTGGATCTAAATATCTTTTTTCCTATTTGAGATCATTTCCTACTCTCTTTTGTATTAAGAGTGGTGTATTATACCACTTAAAATGCAGAAAAAATAATTGAGATATCTCTTAAAGATAAAAAGTTATTCAGTATCACTCTCAGAGTGGGACATGTCTATCACGGTGATTTGTCATGGTACCACTCTTTCTGTACTGTACAATGGCCAAAACATATATTAAAACGCAATTTTAAAGAAAAGTTTTTGCTTGTCACTGTCAGGTTATTTATTGTCTTGCCCACGACAAAAGGCACGGAAAGCGAGACATATGCGTACAAAGTATGACGGCGGCGGCGTCAACTTTCATGTTAAGTTTTTGTGATTAGGTCATTTTCTCAGTAACTATAAGTGGTAGGTCAATGATGTTCAGTATGTAGGTTGGTCTTAAGTAGTAAATGACAGTCTGCTATATTTCTTTTGTCTGTGACCTCAATTTCATGGTCCAGTGAACATGTAAAGTTTTTGTGCTTAGTTTAGTTTCTCAGTTACCATAAGTGGTAGGTCAATGATATATAGTATGTTGGTTGGTCTTAGGTAGTACATGACAGTCTGCTATATAGCTATGTCTGTGACCTCAATTTCACGGTCTAGTGAGCATGTTTAGTTTTTGTGATAAGGTCATTTTCTCAGTAGTTATAAGTGGAAGGTCAATGATATCTGGTATATAGGTTGGTCTTAGGTAGAACATGACAGTCTGGGTCTTAGGTAGTACATGACAGTCTGCTATATGGCTTTCGTCTGTGACCTCAATTTCAGTAGCTATAAGTGGTAGGTCAATGATATTTGGTATTTAGGTTGGTTGTAGGTAGTACATGACAGTCTGCTATATGGCTTTTTTCTGTGACCTCAATTTCACGGTCCAGTGAATATGTTAGTTTCCCAGTATCTATTAATGTAAGGTCAATAAAATTTGGTATGTGGATTGTCATAGATGGAACATGACAGCCTGCTATATGGCTTTAGGCCTTAACCTTATTTTCACGGTCTAGTGAACATGTTTGATTTTTCAGTACAAAATGTATATATCAGTGGTAGTTCACTGATATTTGGCATTTTTGTTTTGGATGATTCATGATAGTGTGCTACATGCATATTGCTATTGTCACTTACACTAATTCATCAGTCTAGCGAACATTTTAAGTTTTCTGATTTAGTCAGTTCAAGTTTTCACATAAATTTTGCGACCAAGTAAGGACGGACGAGACATCATTTTGGGTCCTCACTTGTTTCAAATATGCTGACAAATAAAACAGTTTTAAGTTATGTTCAAATATATGTGAATACAGGTCTCTCCATTTTTTGTTTCTTTTTCTATTATATTATTTATACGTATAAAATAAAGCATTTATGTGACAAGACTGGACTGGACACAAAATGCCACAGCAAACACCATAGTTGAGAAATTTTAAATTAATTTTTTGTTTCCTCGGGTGAGTCAATTTAAAACTCCAATTTTACAATTGGCCAATTTTTCAATACATTTTCTTAATAATTTACTCAAGCAAAACTAAGCATAATCAGATTCCTAGTTCTTGGAAGCAGTTTTTTGAAAATGGCAATGGAGAAAGATGTGAGGTAAATGATAAACAAACAACCAACCTATAGAGTCTGTAAGTCTCGTCATGTGACACCGAGATTTCACGATAAAATTGAAATTCGAAAACGTTTCCAGCCAAAAAATGACGTTTTTGGATTATGACGTTCACTTTTTTGCTTGGTATGTCATATATTGTCGTGAAAAATGCAACTTCTGGGTACAAAAATTGTTCCCGGAAGTATCAAAATTGAACGAGACTTACAGACCCTATAAATATATAACAAATGAATCCAAAGCAAATACATAAATGTATTAAAAATAGACATGACTGCTTAAGCCCTGGTTTTAAACACAAGGACTAATGTACATTGGAACTTTAAGGAGGCTCACTCCTGATGTTGTTTATATCAAGGATTTCTTGAAACCTATTTTAATTTACTAAGCATTGTACATTAAATGAAATGGTAAAAAGAAATATATAGGTCTGTGTGCTTTTTACCGAGATACAAGTCATTGAAAAATTTGGCTGGAAATGGATTTCTCTGGATTTTCCCTTAATTTAACATTAGGATTATTTTTCGTCTAAAAGCTAAGAAGTTATATTAAGAATTTTATGAAAACTTGTTAGGTGTCTTAATTTGACCCATAGAACATATTAATGAAATAAAAAGTGGGGGTCCGTCTGCAAAATTCGTTAAGCCATTGAACTGGACAAAACCAGAGGAGTTCTGAAATCTGACACAAATTCAAAAATGTGATGAGTGAGCCTCCTTAATGGCTCAAACATCCAAGGGACGAATGAAAACAGTTCTAGCAAGGGAGTGTTTGAACAACTGAGGTAAAATTATTTATAAATTAAACAAATTGACTGCATTAATCTATTTTGTAGGTTTGCAGTAGATTACAGAACTTGACACAGACACCAGCTATAATTGGACTGTGTTTAGAACCAAGTCAGTTTCTTCCAGTTGTGTTAGCAGGGTAGGTGATGAATGCCACTACATAATAGAGTGTTCAGTATACTACAAATTTTAAAATTACTTCTATAATCTTCGCTTAAATAACTTCTTTTTAAATTTCTATCAAAAAATCTTATTTACATGAAATTTTCATATTAATTTATAAACTCCTTCACGCAAAATAATATTTTTATTTGATGGAAATTCTGTCAGTTTTCAAACACTCAAGGGAATTTTATCATTCATGAAAACAGTCTACATAAAAGTTTTTGAATATTCATATGTTGCCTCATTCTGTTACAGAGTATTGCAAAGTGGAAATGCTTTTCTGAATTTTGTTGCCAGCAGTTTAGGATATGTGCAGTCTGTTTTAGATAAACTCTATGTGAGCATTTTACTTATTCAGTCATCAAAGCTAGAGGTAAGTATACTATTATCTGAGGCTTGTTATGACAGGAACATTTTGGAGAGGTCATCCAAGACATTTCAGGCCCCTTGTTAAAATTTTCATGAACAGAATTTTTTAGTAAAAAAATGTTTTGCATGCATTATTGATAAACACTTTGAGAAGTTAAGTTTTCCCCACATGATGTACTGTGCTTGTTTTAATAGTCCATTTGCCAATTAATACACAGTTTCTGAATTTGACTTCACATTTTACAAACCTATGCAAAGGGACACTACTTCAGACATGTCAGACCTAACAAACTCATCAATTTCCAATGTAAACTATTAAAAAAGGTAAAATTATTTTCTCTTGACCTGTACGGTTTTAAACTTCATCTTTGGTGAACTTTGTCAAAATAATATGGTCTTCCGTTATTGTTTTGTTTTATTTTATATCTCAGTACATTTCATATGCCAGGGTGCCAATGTAAATAAGGGTTTATTTGAAAAATAGGATGACTTGTCCAGTATCATGAGGTCTTGATTTTGATTTACTGGTAGTTACTTCCCTTTGCTTGAAAAATTTTAAAGACCGGAAGTTGGCAAATTGGCAATTCACCTACCATATAGCGGGTAAATTTTCGCATATTTTCGCTGATGGACTTAAATTGCGAAAATAAATTCCGCGAATATTTAATGTATTCTTATGATATATATAGGATCTTTGATAATCCGCGAAAATTTAAAACGCTAAAATTTTTGGCGTACATTTGCCACTCAAATCCGTGAAATTTTTGACCCACGAAAATAACCCGCTCAACTGTATTAAGTTTTATGACTTGCAAATTGAAGGGTATAAAAAAAAAATATTTGAAGAAAAAACTTTTTGATTCAGCTCATTTTAGTCAAAGTCTCATTTACCTTTTTCAGATGCTTGGAGACTTATTATTAAAATACAACACAGAGATTATCAGTGATGTTGAATTAAGACAGCTAGACATCCTAATAATAAAACTTAACAGGAAAGAAAAGTCAGTGACAAAGTGGACATCCCTGGCTTATTGCATTACAACTTCAGGTACAACTGGAACACCTAAGATTGTCAGAGTACCACATAGATGTATTGTACCTAATATTATATATCAAAGGTAAATATCAGTGACAAAGTGGACATCCCTGGCTTATTGCATTACAACTTAAGGTACAACTGGAGTTCCTAAGATTGTCAGAGTACCCCATAGATGTATTGTACCAAATATTAAATATCAAAAGTAAATGTATTTGACTTAGATGTGACAGAATAGGGTCACTGAAAAAATTATGCTTGTTAAACATCACCTGATATACCGTATAGCAGGTAATTTTCGTGTATTTTCGCGGATGGACTAAAATCGCTAAAATGAATTCTGCAAATATTTTATTAATTATTATGATATATATAGGACGTTTGATAATATGTGAAAATTTAAAACGCTTAAATTTTTGGAACACTTTTTGCACTCAAATCCGCGAAAATAACCCGCTTTACGGTAGTGTGAATCAAATCTCTGGTAAAGTTTTTGTCTTGAATTCCCTATGATCATTGGAGATACCAGTCCCTTTTAGCTACAAGAAGGCCAATCAAATTCTTTTCTTTATATGAGACTCTGCAGATCCAACTTCTGTGTTAAACAAACAAATAAACAGTCAGAAAATTGGAGATTGGTACAACTTTTTTGAACAAAGGAGTGATTTGCAAGGAATGGAAACACAATTATTTGATTATTAAGTTAATACCAGTTGTTCCTAATGAAAACCAAAATTTTTATTCCAAACAGTAAGCATATATACATTTAACACACATTCAAGATGTATTGAGAAGATGATTTTCTTTTATCACATTGGATCCCTAATGTGGTCTATGTGTAAACTGTGAAAATTACCCCTGAAAATAGGTGATTAGTGATTTCACAGATTTCTTATCATGAAAGCCCAAAATTAGATAAGTGTGATACATCATTTTACAGATTCATATCCATGATTACGTGAAGAGTCCTTCTTCTAAACCCTTTTTAATACTGTATTGAATCTTGTTTCCACATAGTTAGACCAGTTTAAAATTTCAAAGCATCAAGAGTTTGACTATATGGATATTTAGTCAACGAATTGAGATTGACTGTAATTTATTTTTATTTTGTAGGAAAATTTTCAACATAACAGAAAGAGATGTTGTTTTCTTGTCTTCTCCTATGACCTTTGACCCAAGTATAGTTGACATATTTGTGACCTTGAGTAGTGGAGCATGTCTTCTGATAACATCGGATACTGTTAAAACAATGCCAAATAAACTATTACAGATTCTTGTTCATTATAATGTGACAGTGTTACAGGTATGTCCTACTGCCTTGTCTCAGCTTCAATGACTCACACTCTTGCTACACTTACCATCAACGGGCCCATTAGCTTGGTCTTTCATGATTCATTAGTAATAATGAACAATTTCTTTGGATATGGGCCTGGGTGGCGGAGTGGATATTAACGTAGTTATTTTACTTGTACAATCACTGTAGCCTATCATCTCTGAGTTGTTAGTTCATGACATGCTTTGAAAATCACAAAGCAGAGTGCTTGAAACCATACATAATTAACTGTCCAAGGTCGGTCATTCTCTCCAGGTACTCGGGCTTCCTCCACCAATAACACAGAAAACCTTTATTAGGTTGAAATTCCACTGGAGTTGGCATTAAATCCTATGCAAACAAGCAAACCAATCTCTTTAGAGATGACAAATCACAGTCCAGGAAATCCCAACCAATCATACAGGAACTATCATACAGCAACTATCTTTATCGTTAATTTATATGAATTTCGTTAGAATCGCCTGATAATATTTTACAAAAGGATATGGAGTAAATGAACACGAGTCAATAACGCATATGTTAACTACAACTACAATTAATGTTAGTATCACCGAATTGGCTTTTATACCAGAAATGGTCAGTAATTTGTATGGATTTCTTTTGATCATCAGTGGCTGATAATGTCAGTATAACTTTACTAACTGTGATTCAAAAAATATTGCGTCTCTGTTAAGACATCGCATGCTTTTTGCTATGCATCATTTTCATACTCGTCATACTTTGAACTGATGAAAAATGCATATTAATAATTGTTATAAACAATGTATTAACCATGTTAAAATGGAAATTCCACCTTATTTCAGTTTATTCTAGAGTTCTATTTATCCTTTAGTGAATTACCAAATTAATAAAAGAAATATAGAACGTTTTGTATTTAATACAGACTTTATCATGGCGTAACACATCAAGCTTGTCTAAACAGGCTAATTGATACTGTCTGTGATAAAGTCAGTATTAAAAACAAAACATCTTATATGCCATATTTATCAGGTGGATGTCATAATGCCACTTTCTGGTTGCTATGCTTTAGTACTATTTGTTTGTGTTTATTTGTTAAATTTCGTATTACATGTAATTACAGCAATAAATGATATATTTACCATGTTAAATTAAAATTTCAACTTTAATACATAACTTCTATACAAAGTTTTTTATACCCTTTTGTGAATTAGTGATAAAGATATTGGAAATTTTGGTTTTGAATTAACTTTAACTGAGCATAACACATCAAGCTCAACTTAACAGGCCCACTTGATACTGGCTATGAAAATTCTGTATCAACAAAATGTCCTATATTCCATATCTTTTTGTCTATATCATTTTATAGAGTATCAAAGACATCAAAAGATAACTTATAATTTGTATGTTGATGGTTCATATTATAATTTTTCACTCACCTTGACCGATTTCTGAATTCTGTCATAATGTTATATTCTCCTGATATTGATATAAATACAATTTTTGTGATTTTCTTGTTATTTATATGTAAAATTACATAATTCACTTAAATAAATTGTTGTTTGTGTACCTGTATTTGTAAATAATTCTTTGATGAATTCATTTCTTTATTTCAGTGTACACCAACATTAATCAGCAGATTTAAACCTGTCGACCTTCACACAAGTCTTCTGAGTTGTAATTCTTCATTGAGAGTTTTAGGTTTGGGAGGAGAGAAATTTCTTCCACTTTCTCTCCTTAATCAGTTGAGAGCTCCAGGAAATTCAACAAAATTTTACAATTTATATGGAGTAACTGAGGTGTCATGTTGGTCATCGATATACGAAGTTACAGAGAAAGACTTAAGGTTAGGTTCATAGTAAGATTATTTTTATGCCCCGCCCACGAATGTTGAAGTGGCATATAGTGTTACCCTTGCCCGTCCTTCCGTCTGTACATCCATACATCTGGTTAAGTTTTGCGTTAAGATACATTTCCCTTACACTGTAAGAGGTATTACAATAATAGTAGGCCAGTAGGTAGATATTTGATAGTATTTCAGAGTTCATCTTTGACCTACATTTCATGCTTGAGTGACTCTGGTTAAGTTTTGTGTTAAAGTCCATTTCTCAACAACTACACATTACAGGACAATGGTGTTTCATCAAATTAATTGCCTTAATGAGTACTAGCCAAATCATAGACAATTAGGTGGCTTTGACCTACATTTTAAGCTTTAGTGACCTTTGTTAAGTTTTGCGTTAAAGTCCATTTCTCAACAACTACACATTATAGGACAATGATGTTTCATCAAATTAATTGCCTTGATGAATACTACCCAAATCATAGACAATTAGGTGGCTTTGACTTACATTTTATGCTTCAGTGACTTGGGTTAAGTTTTGCGTTAAAGTCCATTTTTCAACAACTACACATTATAGGACAATGATGCTTCATCAAATTAATTTCCTTGATGAGTACTACCCAAATCATTGACAATTAGGTGGCTTTGACCTACTTTTAACGCTTCTGCGACTTTGGTTATACTTTGTGTTAAAGTCCATTTTTCAACAACTACACATTATAAGACAATGTTTCATTATATAAAACGATATTATTAAAATTTGCAATATATAAATTTTACCAAATTTTGTTTAAAACTAAGGAGAATCTCCCTCATGCATAGCTCTGTCCTTAGCTGAATTTTGGCTTTCCTATTTAGACCCATTTGGTTATTTGTTCTCCATCAGATTTTACACGTTTTGGTTGATGGACTTCCAAATGTTTTGGTTTTATCTGCACTGATGAGACATAAGTTGTCGAAATGCGGATATACAGAAAATAAATTGGCAGTAACTTCGGTATTTTGATATTCATCAAATTAATTGCCTTAATGAGTACTACCCAAAACATTGATAATGAGGTGGCTTTGACCTAAATTTTACACTTCAGTGACTTTGGTTAAACATTTGGTAAAGTCCATTTCTCAACAACTACCCATTATCAGATAATAATGTTTCGTCAAATTAATTGCTTTGATGAGTACTACCCAAATTATTGCCATTTTGGTTGCTTTGACCTACATTTTATTCTTCAGTGACTTTGGTTGGTAAGTTTTTAATTTAAGTTTTTTTCAACTACTATGTATCGTAGCATCATTGTATTTGACTGTAACGTTCATCCAAAGGAGATCTGCCCATTTCACTAACAATTTTGTGTCCATGACCTACATTTTATGGTTGAATGAATTGGTTTAATTTTGAATTTCATCACAATTCAGTGGCAGGGAACTTATTTTATGAATGAAATGGGTTAATCTGTAGGCATAAATTTATTTGCATGGTATCCTTGTCTTATAGACACATTCTCTAGTTTTAATTAATTCTCATGTGACAAAAGTAGTGAATAACAACTCATGTCTCTTCAGTGCAGATCAGATAAAAAAAATTTAAGACAATGAATCCAAAGTTGTATAAAGGCTGATAGAGAATAAAGAGCCTATAAGATCTTAAGGTAGATAGACAGTAATATTCATATCCATGAGATTTTGCTGTAAGTCGGCACAATTGAAGAACAAATCCTACTTACCTGAAATCTGTAATAAAAAGTATGGGTCACCATGCTTGCTTTTTCTAGAATTAGGTTCAAAGTTTGCTCATTTTTAGCCATTTTTTCACCATAATTTACATAGAATGCACGGGGAAAATATGGAAAGGCAATTTTTAGCGTAATAGAAATGAACTTTTTATCCATGAGAATTTGATGTATTTTTGTGAACAGATAGTTTATGATGTAATTTATTGGTTACAATTATAAAATGTATATGTCACCATGCTTTTAACAGAGATATTTTGCAAAGTTTCCGGAGTAAACGTTATTTACGGGAAAAGGGAGTTAATTCATGGCAAACTAAACGAAATGTGACGTTTCAAATTTGTCATTCAATTATGACGTCACAAAGGACAAGTCGTAATTTTACTGTTCCAGCACGAAAATCAAGCCTACCCCGTATCAGACTCTTTATTTTGCTAATGTGCGATTGAATTGCGCAGCACAACAGTGTCTGTCTACCTTAAGACAATAACCCAAAGATGTATAAAGGCTGATAGAGAATAAAGAGCCTATTAGATCTTAATGAAAAGCCAAAATCAGGTAGCTTTGCACAAGAGAGACAATCCCTAGTTTTTAACAAAATTTTATTTTGAATTTAGATATTTGAAGTTTTAAACGTAAAATTCTTGCTTTGATGCATATTTTTTTTTTGTATTGAAGGAATTGTGTAAAAGATGTACCCATTGGCAAACCAATGACAGATACTTTGTATATTGTCAAGGACACTGAAGGTCAAACAGTTACCAATGGGAAAGGATTTCTGTATATAGGTAAGACAAACTTATACCAGGACTTGTACTCAACTTTCTTTTAAACTCTTCAAGGGCATATCCAATAGTTTCAGGGGAAATAATAAAAAACACAGAAAAAGGCAATGTTTCAAGGGAATATGACGTTGATAACTGTAACGTCACAAAGTGATTCCCATTAGGAAAGGTAATTTGTGCCATCCAATTTGGTGGACATTATGCGGGTTACCGACGGGAGATTTGTTAAAAGTTTTGTATTTTTATGATTTACTCTTACACTAACTCAGTAACCTATATTACTTTTGCCATTTTTGAAAGCTTAGAAGAACACAATATCAGAATTTCATAAAATCGACAAAATGAGAAGTCTTTATAATATTGTAAATTTAACTGTGTAATTCACCATTTCGTGCAACTTTTTTCGTAATATGTGCTATATACTCTTTAATTTAGTAAAATATAACATAATTTCTAAAATCAAATCAATTTTTCTGTAAATCCTTAAAACCTTAACTTTGTTTTTCTGTTGCTCTGGTACCAAGTAGATTAGAAATAATTCTCATTTAATTTTAAAACTATACCTTAATTTTTGTGTCGCCTGCTGTAAGCAGAGTCGACACATAGTGATTACTATTCGTTGTCTTACGTCGTCCTTGTCTTCCTGCATCGTCCCGACAGTTTTTGAATCCACAACTCCTTCAAAACCACTTGTCCGATTCCTACCAAACTTTCAGGATATGTTGTTTAACTGGTGTAGTTGTGCACTTGATACTTAGAATTTTGATTTTGCAGATTTTAGAGGTTAACAGAGCCAAAATTGCTCATTTGTGAGTCTGTTGATTTTGAATCCGCAACTCCTTCAAAACTGCTAGTCAGATTCTTACAAAACTTTCAGGATAAGTTGTTCACCTGGTGTAGTTGTGCACCTGATACTTAGAATTTTGACTTTACAGATTTTAGAGGTTCACACAGCCAAAATTGCTCATTTGTGAGTCTGTCTATTTTGAATCTGCAACCCCTTCAAAACTGCCAGTCCGATTCCAACAAAACTTTCAGGATAGATTGTTCACCTGATGTAGTTTTGCACCTTATACATAGAATTTTGATTTTACAGACTTTAGAGGTTCACAGAGCCAAAATTGCTCATTTGATAATCTGTTTTGTTAATCCCCAATTCCATCACAACTATAAGTCAGATTCCAACGCAACTTGCAGGATATGCTGTTCACCTGATGTAGTTGTGCATCTGATACTTAAAATTTTGATTTTGCAGTTTAGAGGTTCACTGAGCCAGAATAGCTCATTTGTTTATTCTGATTGTTTATGTAGAACTCCTTCAAAACTGTAAATCATATTCCAACCAATCTTTCAGAATACATTGATTACTTGATATAGTTGTGCACCTGATATTTAAAATTTTGATTTTACAGATTTAAGAGGTTAACAGAGCCAAAATAGCTCATTTGTTAATTGGGGTTTTTAATCTTTGACTCCTTCACAACTGTCTGTCAGATTCGAACCTAATTTTCAGTATATGTTGTATATCAGGTCTGGTTATGCACATTATTTTTTACCGATTCTAGAGGTTTGCCAAGCCACTAAGCTCATATGTTAAATCAGATTGTTGATCTGCAAGTCCTTAAAACTGTAATTCATATTCTTAACCAAATTTGCAGAATATGTTTTTCTCCTAATCTAGACATGCACATTATAATTTTAATTTTGCATATTTTAGAGCTTCACTGGACCAAAAATGGATCTTCTGTAGTGCAGGCGACACAAGTGTTCCATGGAACACCCATCAATTTTTATTTAAAAAAAATGCAAAAATGATCAATGTTTAAGGTCGATTTCCATGGAAAAAAGATCGGCGACCCAATATTTTCTTGTCATATTTGGAATCCTCGGCACTTGTTTAACAACATATCTAAAAATTATGAAAATGGCAATATAGCAAGAAACTGTTGGATATACAATTAAGAGAGTATTGATCATTTCAAAGTTTCCTATTTTTATACCCCTGCTTTGAAAAAGCCGCGGGTATGTAGTGATGGTGGTGTCTGTCTGTCCGTTTTCTTAATAATGCTTGGAGAATGATTGAAGGGATTCATTTGGGTGACTTCTATGTTTGCGCCCAATTGCATTCATCATTTGATATGATTAAACTTTTCAATTGATACCAGAATTAATTTCTACAAATTATTTTGTCAAAAGGACATTCATTGTTCAAAGTTGCTAAATGTTTCTTCTTTACTTCTACTCGGGGGCATAAATGCTTCACAAAACACATCTTGTTGGTCACAGTTTTCAGATTATATACACATGTATGTTGGAATGATTTCATATTTGGTCAGAAGCTTGATTATGATGAGTTGTAACGTGTAAGCTATTTTTGGGTCTGTCGTGTTGCTACTTCTTATTTGCCGATATGTTGAAAGTTTTACTATAACACACTAAAGATGAGAAATTTTCGTCAAAGTTTTCTCAGCTTGTATATGTTTGAATGATTTCATATTTGGTCAGAAGCTGTAACATGTAAGGTATTTTTGGGTCTGTCGTGTTGCTACTTCCTGTTTGCAGATATGTTGAAGTTTTACTATAACACACTATGGATGGGAAATTTTTGTCACAGTTTTCTCAGCTTGTATATGTTGGAATGGTTTCATATATGGTCAGAAGCTTGATTATGATGAGTTGTAATGTGTAAGCTATTCGGGTCTGCTGTATTGCTACTTCCTGTTTGCCGATATGTTGAAGTTTTACTATAACACACTATGGATGAGAAATGTTCGTCACAGTTAACTTGAATAGTATGGGTGGGAATTATTTCAAATTTGGTCAGAAGCATTATAATAATGAGTTGTTATGTGTTAGCTATTTTGAGGTATGCCATATTACCACTTCCTGTTTGCCAATATTTTTAAGTTTTACTATAACCCTATATGAAAGAGAATTTTTTGTCAGTTTATTTGGCTTCTATAAGTGGGAATGATTTCAAATTTGGACTAGAGCTTTATAATAATGAGTTGTAATGTGTAAACAATTTACATGTCTGTTGTGCATGCACTTCCTGTTTGCCGATTCTTTGATGTTACTATAACTAAATTAATGCTGTATTACCACTTCCTGTTTTATTGGCTTGTATGAGATGGGGCGATTTCAAATTTGGTCTGGACATTTATTTAAAGAATTGTATTACAATTTGGAAGCGGGGGTATTCATTTGTGGCCCAGGGGACAACAGTACTTCTAGTTAAATATATTTAAAACAAGTAACTTTTGCACTTGAATAAAGGACGAACAATTTGATACATGGAATTGTATGACTTCTCTCCAGAATAAACAAAACCAGAACAATGGTACAAAACAAAAATGTATAAACATGTACATATCCACAGTGATCTTTACAAATATGTTTACCAAAAGCAGAGGAAATACAGTAATATGCATACAGAACTAGTTAAAACAGTAAAAACAACACAAACAGTGCAAACAGTGAATGTATATTTGCAAACAGCAAAGTTCTTACAAGGGGAGGTGGTTGTTTTTTTTATGGCAAGGGTAATTTGGGAGCTTGCTCGCAGTTTCAATTGTTTTTTCAAGCAACTGTAATTGTACTTAATTTCGCAGTGTACTTACTTTTAAAGATATAGCGGTCATTGCTTTTTATTTACCCCCCAAAAAAAACCATAGATATGTATACATATAT
>MJUU01038728.1:68999-89701 GCA_002080025.1 Modiolus philippinarum | reverse complement strand
TTCATCAGAATTTGATGGGACTTTTTTCTTCTGATTCCTCTTGATATAATGTAAGCTTTGGCATTATGTCAAGGGATTTGGTGCAGCTTTTCCCGTTTCAGAGCAAAAGGGGATCAAAGGGGCTGAAATTTTCAAAATATGTAAAATCCTCTATTTTTTGTAGGATTTAAATGGGTTGAATTCTTTTGATTCCTGGTATCATATTGTTAAGGTAGTATGTTGACCGTTGACCAATTTGATATACCACTTACTATTTCCGATCTATATAAGAAATCATTAATTTTTATATTTGCATTAGTTTGTGTACAGATTATTACTGGATCTAGTTCTTTATTGTGTCCATTTAATTACTGTATCAAGCTCTTTACTGTGTCCTCATTCATTTTGAATTACACTCGTTCATGTTTCAGTGTTCGACATGCTGCGGTCGTATCATGCTGCGCTCGGCGTAGCCCTTTATTAGTTTTTATTTCAGCATGAAGTTCAAAATCTAATTAATAACTCAATAACAAATTATATCATTTAACATTTTCAATTGTACTGAATTATTTCACAAATAATATGAAAGACAGACCCAAATCTGTGTCATATTATATTTGATTTGAAAGATCAAGAAAAAAAATACTTTTTCAAAATATCATATCAATTTCAGAAATAAATACATTTATCATCTTATTCGTCCCCCATTCCTTCAAATTAAAATCTAGTCTCCTTTACAAAATTATCATTATATATTAGTTTTACCGAAAAATGAAAAAAATGTTTATTTTCAGGTAATTACAATATACATATTTCTAGGCATTTTATAGCTATACCACTGCATTCAGACTCCACTAGCTTTGTGTTATCAATCTTTACTTCAAATGATGGCCCTGGCCCCTCAGCCATGTATGAAAAATCACATCAAGGTTTCAGCTTGCAGGCAGTTCGCATTGTTTAGGACTTACAGTTGGATAAAATAAATGCTGCTGAATGTAAATGTACAAATTCAAGTGATACAGGAGGCGGTCAATAACAAAGTTTCTTTTCAAAGGAAATTGTAAACTAAGTTGAAGAATTATATTTTATTTTTATAACTGCAACAGTAGATTAATGTGCAAAATAAAGCGATGCAAGGGGCGGGCGAGACAAATCCTGTGTCCACAGTTTATTGAAAGCTTAGGAGAACACAATATCAGAATTTCATAAAATCGACAAAATGAGAAGTCTTTAAAATATTGTAAATTTAACTGTGTAATTCACCATTTCGTGCAACTTTTTTCGTAATATGTGCTATATACTCTTTAATTTAGTAAAATACAACATAATTTCTAAAATCAAATCAATTTTTATGTAAATCCTTAAAACCTTAACTTTGTTTTTCTGTTGCTCTGGTACCAAGTAGATAAGAAATAATTCTCATTTGATTTTAAAACTATACCTTAATTTTTGTGTCGCCTGCTGTAAGCAGAGTCGACACATAGGGATTACTATCCGCCGTCTTACGTCGTCCTCGTCATCCTGTGTCGTCCCGACAGTTTTTGAATCCATAACTCATTCAAAACCACTTGTCCGATTCCAACCAAACTTTCAGGATATGTTGTTTAACTGGTGTAGTTGTGCACCTGATACTTAGAATTTTGATTTTGCAGATTTTAGAGGTTAACGGAGCAAAAATTGCTCATTTGTGAGTCTGTTGATTTTGAATCCGCAACTCCTTCAAAACTGCTACTCAGATTCTAACAAAACTTTCAGGATAAGTTGTTCACCGGGTGCAGTTGTGCACCTGATACTTAGAATTTTGATTTTACAGATTTTAGAGGTTCACAGAGCCAAAATTGCTAATTTTTGAGTCTGTCTACTTTGAATCTGCAACCCCTTCAAAACTGCCAGTCCAATTCCAACAAAACTTTCAGGATAGATTGTTCACCTGATTTAGTTGTGCACCTTATATATAGTTTTGATTTTACAGATATTAGAGGTTCACAGAGCCAAAAATGTTTTTTTGATAATCCGGTTTGTTAATCCCCAGTTCCATCACAACTATAAGTCAGATTCCAACCAAACTTGCAGGATATGTTGTTCACCTGATGTAGTTGTGCATCTGATACTTAAAATTTTGATTTTGCAGTTTTAGAGGTTCACTGAGCCAGAATAGCTCATTTGTTTATTCTGATTGTTTATGTGGAACTCCTTCAAAACTGTAAATCATATTCCAACCAGCCTTTCAGAATACATTGATTACTTGATATAGTTGTGCACCCAATATTTAAAATTTTGATTTTACAGATTTAAGAGGTTAACAGAGCCAAAATAGCTCATTTGTTAATTGGGTTTTTTAATCTTTGACTCCTTCACAACTGTCTGTCAGATTCCAACCTAATTTTCAGTATATGTTCTATATCAGGTATGGTTATGCACATTATACTTAGATTTTTTTACCGATTCTAGAGGTTTGCCAAGCCACTAAGCTCATATGTTAAATCAGATTGTTAATCTGCAAATCCTTAAAACTGTAATTCATATTCTTAACCAAATTTGCACAATATGTTTTTCTCCTAATCTAGACATGCACATTATAAGTAAAATTTTAATTTTGCATATTTTAGAGCTTCACTGGACCAAAATGGCTCTTCTGTAGTGCAGGCGACACAAGTGTTCCATGGAACACCCATCAATTTTTATTTTAAAAAAATGCAAAAATGATCAATGTTTAAGGTCGATTTCCATGGAAACAAGATCGGCGACCCAATATTTTCTTGTCATATTTGGAATCCTCGGCACTTGTTTAACAACATATCTAAAAATTATGAAAATGGCAATATAGCAAGAAACTGTTGGATATGCCCTTTAAGAGAGAGTATTGATCATTTCAAAGTTTCCTATTTTTATACCCCCGCTTTGAAAAAGCGTCGGATATGTAGTGATGACGGTGTCTGTCTGTCCGTTTTCTTAATAATGCTTGGAGAATGATTGAAGGGGTTCATTTGGGTGACTTCTGTGTTTGCACCCAATTGCATTCATCATTTGATATGATTAAACTTTTCAGTTGATACCAGAATTAATTTCTACAAATAATTTTGTCAGAAGGACATTCATTGTTCAAAGTTGTATGATGGCTGCATATAAAGTAGTTATGAAATGTCATTTCTGACTAAATCATTTATTGTTTGCCTCCTCATTATCATACACTACCATTACATCCCAGCTCCTTTGTTCTATCTGGGGTGATCAGAGTCGGATCACCCAAGCATTCTCACCCCAGTTAGAACAATGGATATTTTTATTTTTTTCTTGTTTTATGTCAAGGCCAGATTTTGAGAACTGTTCAGTTGTTTTAGAATTGGTAAAATTTTACTATTTACTATCCATAAATTTTTAAAGATAAAGATTTTAAAACGTTAAAAAATGACATTGGCCATAGTGGGATTCGAACCAGGGTCGTTTGTTTACTAGACTTCTACCTTACCTACTACACCACGAACTTGCTGGACATTTGGTGTTAAAAAAGGATATTATACAGTTACTGTCTTTTGTTGAGGTAAATGTGCAGTGTTATTGACTTTTGGGGAAACAGATATTCATCGAGCCGCATGGCGAGGTAAATATCTGTTTTCCCAAAAGTCAATAACACTGCACATTTACCGAAACTAAAGACAGTAACTGTTTTATTCTATTATCCAATAAATACATAATAATTCTTTTTATTATGTATTATACTATACACCTAGAAATTGTCTATGGGTGTCGAATTAACGATTAAAGAGGCTTTGAACATTTGCATAAAATAAATGAAATATATACTTTTTCAAAAAATATTTTGAGGATAAGTAAAACAATAAATATAACATTATTATTATCTTTACTGTCAGAAATTTACAGATTCTAGCTAACACTGAGTTTGCGGCTTTTTTCCATTGTTCGTCATTGGTGGGAGATTGTGAAGAAGGGAGAGAATTGACATTTTAATGTAACAAGCGAACGTTCTTTAAAGACTTTATTTCAAGAATAAATTTTTTATCCTAAATAATCGATGATTTCTGTCTTTTAAATGAATGCTTGTGTTCTTCCTTTTCACTCCTTGCATCTGTGTAATGTGCGACGATTCTGCGCTATGTGTTGTCGACATCCGTCTGGAAATTTTTTCCCAAAATATTGTGTGAACGCCTTTACCAGTGTTACGCTGACTTGTTTCGTATTTTAAGTGTCTTCCTCTTTGCATATTTGCACCATTTTCGCTGATCTTCTTTTCTTTAGATGAAGCAATTCTGTTTTTAGTGATGCCGATGACGTTGTCACGCGACAATGTTACATAGCAATGTGATTGGACGATATAAATACGTGATTTTCCTTTTTCTAAAAATATGTCGCACGTGACGTTTCCCGCGGTGAATATCCTTTTCATGGAGTGAATATCCTTTCTATCGAGTGAATATCCTTTTTTATTCATTTTAATGTCAATGCAACTTTACCATTAGTATTTATATATTATAGAATAAATATTATTATTATAGTATAGAATGTTTATTTCATGACATTTTAAGCATGGAAATAATTTTTAGGAATGTGTATCGTCTTTCCTTAACTTAATAAATTAGCTGGGATGTAAATTAGTTATCACACTCGGACTTGGTGTGTCTGTATAAGCTAACCCCTCTGACCTACATCCATTGGGGTGATCTTATACAGTATACAGACACACCGCGTCCTTGTGTGATAACTATTACATAATGTATTGAAAATAGGTGTGATATTGAAGCCATTTAAGGCCGTGTTTGATAACAATAAATCAAGATTCGGTTTTTCAATCCGGTTTTAAAAATCTCCCAGCTGAAATCAAACACTGAAACTAAATCCAGATTTCATACCGAAAATCAAACATTGAAACCCAATCCGGATTTCATAATTAATATTGAAATTGATAATGCATTGCTTGATTTTACTCAAAGAAACAATAATTTCCATAATTTTTGAAAAACAAATTGATTTTGATCGATAAATAATTGGTAATCACTTATAATGAAATTTTTTAACATTTTCGGCCATCTTGAATCCGAAAAAATCATGCCACTGAGCAGGTTTCGCGGTTTCGTGAATCCAGTTTCGGATTCTTGTAAAAATACATTTTGGTTTACAAATCTGGTTTTGGTTTCTTTGTGATCAAACACGACCTTAATTACATGTCATGTACAAAACAAACAAATGCTGGTTAAGTTTAAATCTTAGCCTGAGGCTCATTGTCTTGTAGTTTGATAATCATTGATTTTATAAACAAATGTAGTTAAGGTAGATCGGTAGTCTTCCGCCATTTTGAATTCGTTATTTATGTTGTTGTGGTATTAACTATTATCTGCTTTTTAAATATGCAAATACTTTTATTTGTAATAAATCAATCAATATTATATTCATAATACAATATGCAAAGGACATACATGGAGTTGAATTTACATGTCTTTATCTAATAAGACCAGGCATGGTAACTTGATAATTGAATAAGTTGGAACAAGATATTTGAAAAAGGGAGATAATCTGATAAAAAATATATTACATAGTATCACTATGAAAATTCACATTTTATAAATTTTATGGAAAACAAAGTCGGTGACCCCCATTTTTCTTTATATTTTTTGAAAGTATGTTCAAAGGGCTAACACATGAATAAAGTAGAAAAAAATCTATGCGATAGTTTTAAAGAAATCAACAATATACCTGTTTTTCCCTATATATTGAGGGTCGCACAGGGGGGTACCGTACACAGGCGTACGAAAAATAAAACATCACAACACGAAGAACGAAAAATTAGAAATTGGCTTGCAGGATGCACTTTTCGGTTTCGCAGGAAACACGGCAAATAACGACCCTCCAACACGGCAACACGTGGAATAAAAAATGGCAAGCATGCTGCACGAAAATAACCCTGTGCCACCCTCTATATTCATTAGAAATATTTGATTATTTTGATATCAGTTATTTTAAAAACAAGCGCGGTGACCCCTTTTTTTTATTTTTTTATTTCAATGCTAATATAATAAGGAAACTTTCCTGAGAAAATAAAGAAAATCTATGGAAAAAATTTTTGGACTACCCATCTACCTTAAATGCTTTCACTGTTAATCATGTGGAAATTAATCAGGCTGAAAATAAGTGAGTTCTTATCAAAACATATGTTAACTTCATTAAAGTATCTGTCATTCTCATCATCTGTCCCTCATCATCTGCTCCAGTGGAAAGACTGTTCATCATAGCTGGAAAAACATTTCAACCAGCGAGGTGCAGTTACATGATGAAACCTTTGAAAAACTGATGATGTTAAATGCAATTCAAACATTTAATTCATTGAAAAACTCTGTTTCTTGTATATATACACATCTTCTGAAAACAAGTTGACTTTATTCATTTACCTCAAAAGTTCCCATACCATGTTTCTGTAGTATGTTTCTTTATAAACAGTGAAAAAATTTGCCAATAAAGTTTGATTTTGTAGTATTCTTTTCTTTGAGAAAATGTATAAAGTAATCAAAAGTAATCAAGATTAATCATGATTACATGATGAAAGTAATTGTAATTTAATCAATTACATTGCAAAAAATGAGTAATTTAATTGTAATTGTAATCAGAAAATTTGAAAGTAATTGTAATTTAATCAATTACATTCCAATGTAATCGACCACAGGTCTGGCTAAATGTTTCTTCTTTACTTCTACTCGGGGGCATTAGTGCTTCACGAAACACATCTTGTTGGTCACAGTTTTCTCAGCTTATATATGTTGGAATGATTTCATATTTGGTCAGAAGCTTGATTATGATGAGTTGTAACGTGTAAGCTATTTTTGGGTTTGTCATGTTGCTACTTCTTATTTGCCGATATGTTGAAAGTTTTACTATAACACACTATGGATGAGAAATTTTCGTCAAAGTTTTCTCAGCTTGTATATGTTGGAATGATTTCATATTTGGTCAGAAATTTGTAACATGTAAGGTATTTTTTGGTCTGTCGTGTCGCTACTTCCTGTTTGCTGATATGTTGAAGTTTTACTATAACACACTATGGATGGGAAAATTTTGTCACAGTTTTCTCAGCTTGTATATGTTGGAATGGTTTCATATATGGTCAGAAGCTTGATTATGATGAGTTGTAATGTGTAAGTTATTTTCAGGTCTGCTGTATTGCTACTTCCTGTTTGCCAATATGTTGAAGTTTTACTATAACACACTATGGATGAGAAATGTTCCTCACAGTTAACTTGAATAGTATGGGTGGGAATTATTTCAAATTTGGTCAGAAGCATTATAATAATGAGTTGTTATGTGTAAGCTATTTTGAGGTCTGCCATATTACCACTTCCTGTTTGCCAATATTTTAAAGTTTTACTATAACCCTTTATGGAAGAGAATTTTTTTGTCACAGTTTATTTGGCTTCTATAAGTGGGAATGATTTCAAATTTGGACTAGAGCTTTATAATAATGAGTTGTAATGTGTAAGCCATTTACAGGTCTGTTGTGCATGCACTTCCTGTTTGCCGATTCTTTGATGTAACTATAACTAAACTAATGCTGTATTACCACTTCCTGTTTTCTTGGCTTGTATGAGTTGGGGCGATTTCAAATTTGGTCTGGACAACTATTTAAAGAACTGTATTACACTTTGGAATCAGGGGTATTCATTTGTGGCCCAGTGGACAACAGTACTTCTAGATAAATATATTTAAAACAAGTAACTTTTGCACTTGAATAAAGGACAAACAATTTGGAATAATATGACTTCTCTCCAGAATAAAAAAAAACAGAACAATGGTACAAAACAAAAATGCATATACATGTACATATCCAAAGTGATCTTTACAAATATGTTTACCAAAAGCAGAGCAAATACAGTAATACTGTGGATGTACTTTTATTCGTGGACATCAATTTTCGTGGTTCTCACAAAACTTGCTATTTCATTGGCACTTAAATTCGTGTTTTCGAAATCTATGAATTAAAAATCTATGGAAAAAATGTATTTCGTTGGGAACTTAAATTCGTGGTTTTAGCGAACCACGAAATCCACGAAAATTGGAACCCTACGAACAATAGTACTTTCACAGTATGCATACAGAACTAGTTAAAACAGTAAAAACAACACAAACAGTGCAAACAGTGAATGTATATTTGCAAACAGCAATGTTCTTACAAGGGGAGGTGGTTGTTTTTTTATGGCAAGGGTAATTTGGGAGCTTGCTCGCAGTTTCAGTTGTTTTTTCAAGCAACTGTAATTGAACTTAATTTAGCAGTGTACTAACTTTCATAGATATAGCGGTCATTGCTTTTTATTTACCCCCCAAAAAAAACCATAGATATGTATACATATATGTGTAAATTAAGTAATGAAAAATCACAAGATCACCAAACTTGTTTACTGACAGAAATCTGTGAAAATAAGTACACACAAACAAAAGTATTCAGTATTTTTCATGAAAGGAAAATTTGTCATTTCAAATGAATATCACATGCTTTTTTGTCTTATTAGATGTGAATGTTATGTTTTACAGGAAGTTCCAGAAGAGTTTGTTATGTAAATGATGAAGATATGCAGGCAGACATCGTTGAAATATTCAGATCAACGGGAGATATTGTACAAGTAAATGATGGTGATATTGTTTACGTTGGTAGAGCTGATAACCAGATAAAAAGGAATGGAAAAAGATGTAATTTGGCAGAGATAGAACAGGTGATTTGTCAACTTAGTTATATGTAGATTTTTGTACGAATAACATGATCTGCCATATATGAAGCAGGAAAAGTATGCTTACACTTGAGGAGCATATATGATCATCTCACTCATTAAGTAGAGACTTATTTAAGAAGACTAGAGGGGTTTAAATCATCATCTATTCATATTACAAAATAAAAAGATCATTCAGGAGTTCAGGTATTAAGAATGTAGTAGGGAAAATTTCAGAAAATCATGGATTGTGAATTGAAACAATAGATTGAAAGTTTGTTGAAAGAAAACAAAAAGTGATACAACTAAGCTTTGGTTTAAAACAAGCTTTTCTATTAAATTGCAGGGGACATATACTGTTTATCATTGCTTTTTCAAACACAAAACCAGCTGCAAACTAGCTGAATAACCTGATATGCAGAACTAGCGGGAGAACTTATGCTTAATTATACTTTTTAGCTTGCCGGGACGATTGTCCAGAGAGCTATTGTCATATCCCCGGCGTCGGCGTCGTCAGCAAAAACTTCAACCTTGCTTGTGGAATGGAGACCTTAAGAGGTGGGATGTGGATATTTAGTATGTGGCTTTCTTGTAATGAGAGCTTTCTTGTGGTACCATATTTGTAGACTTATTGACCTTGACCTTGCCCTGAGGGCAATTTTTTAAAAACTTTAACCTTGCTTCTAGAAGGCAGTCTTTTAGAGGTAGGGTGTTTATATTTGGTATGTGACTTCCTTATGATGAGAGCTTTCTAATGGTACCATATTTGTAGACATTTTGACCTTGACCTTTCCCTTAGGGCAATTTTTTGAAAAACTTTAACCTTGCCTCTAGAAGGTAGGCTTTTAGTGGTAGAGTGTTCATATTTGGTATGTAACTTCCTTATGATGAGAGCTTTCTAGCTGTACCATATTTGTAGACATTTTGACCTTGACCTTTCCCTTAGGGCAATTTTTGAAAAACTTTAACCTTGCCTCTAGAAAGTAGGCTTTCAGTGGTAGGGTGTTCGTATTTGGTATGTGACTTCCTTATGATGAGAGCTTTCTAGTGGTACCATATTTGTAGACATTTTTACTTTGACCTATTCCTGAGGGCAATTTTTGAAAAACTTAAACCTTGCCTCTAGAAGGTAAGCTTTCAGTGGTAGGGTGTTCATATTTGGTATGTGACTTCCTTATGATGAGAGCTTTCTAATGGTACCACATTTGTAGACATTTTGACCTTGACCTTTCCCTAGGTAATATTTTTTGAAAAACTTTAACCTTTCTTATAGAATTTAGTTGTTTAGAGTGGTAGGGTGTTCATATTTGGTATGTGACTGTTTTGTGATGAGAGCTTTCTAATGGTGCCATATTTGTTGACATTATGACCTTTACCTTGCCCTGAGGGCAATTTTTTAAAAACTTTAACAGTGTTTATAGAATGTTGACATTTAGTGGTAAGGTATTCAATTTCGGTATATGACTTCCTTATGATGATAGCTTTCTGATGGCACCATATTTTTTAGACATTTTGACCTTGACCTTGCCCTTAGGGCATTTTTTTTTTAAACTTTAAGCTTGCTTCTAAAAGTTAAGTGTTTAGTTATAGGGTGTTTATATTTTGTTTGTGACTTCCCTATGGTGAGAGCTTTCTGGTAGTACCATTGTTGTAGACATTTTGACCTTGACATTGCCCTGGGGCAATTTAAAAAAAAAACTTGAACACTGTTTATATAAATTATTCATTTAGTGATAGGGAGTTCCTGTTTGACATATGGCTTTCTTATATAAAATTTAAGGTATTTATCACATTACAATTACAAAAATGTATAACCTTCAAATTAATTGTGTATTGCGGTTACTCTTATCCCCAGCCAGCTGTGTTGTCTTCTGACAACTCTTGTTGAATCAAAGTCTTACTTCTGGAAAAAAAAAATTCGTAATGGTTATCTACAAATCATATTGATTTTGGAAAGTGTTTTGATGAGTTAAGATTCTGGACAACTTATAATTAAGTTTTAAATTGTTGGTATTACAAACAATAAGATATATAACATTTGTTTATTTCTTGTTTCCTAGGTGATATGTAAATTACCTGATGTACTACATTGTAAAGCATTATACAAAGAAGGGAAATTAATGGTTGCCATAGTACCTTCAAGGTCGTCAGTTAATGAAGTGGTTCAAACCAAATCACATGACTCCAGTATAGGAGAACAACCTTCTTCCAATATGTTCAACAGCAAGGATGAACAACAGTCATCTTATATGGTCACGGTCAAAGGGGAAAAACTTTCTTCTGATGTGGACAGCAGAAACAGGGAACAATTATTGTCTGATATGGTCACCAGCAAAGGGAAACAACTTTCTTTTGATATGGTCACCAGCAAAGGGGAACAACTTTCTTCTGATATGGTCACCAGGAAAGGGGAACAACTGTCGTCTGATATGGTCACCAGCAAAGGGGAACAACTGTCTTCTGATATGGTCACCAGCAAAGGGGAACAACTTTCTTCTGATATGGTCACCAGCAAAGGGGAACAACTTTCTTCTGATGTGGTCACCAGGAAAGGGGAACAACTGTCGTCTGATATGGTCAATAATGTGACATCATGGATACACAAGTATCTGCCAGAACACTACTGGCCTGATAAAGTAGTTGCCATGGAAATGCTACCAATGACGAAGCATGGTAATTCTAATTTGTGATTCAACACATTTTACAGCTTTCCAGTGTGGTATAGTAAAGTGATTTCGTATTAGTGGTTATAGGGTCTGTAAGTCTCGTCATGTGACACCGAGAAATCACGATAAAATTGCAATTTAATAACGTTTCCCGCAAAAATATTACGTTGCTGGATTATGACGTCCAAAGTTTTTGTTTGAAATGTCATACGTTTTTGTTACAAATGCAACTTCCGGGAACAAAGTATGTGCCCGGAAGTTTCGAGATTGAACGAGACTTACAGACCCTATTTTCACGTTTATCTTGGTGACTATTAATATCTCTTGAAATTTGCATATCAGGAAATATAACTCGTATGAAACTAAATAGAGTACATGATAAAAAATCTTGAATATTTCAGTCCCCAAAAATAAAATCAAATAATTTTGAAAATAATCACGACTCATGAAAATACTACAATTTCACATACAACTCAAAGAAACAACTTGGATATGTCACATAACTCTTAAAGGAGTTAGATTAGGTGTATTTACATGGTAAATTATGCAATACCAGTAATTTGAGAACATAGATTGTATTAAGTCCAGTCCTGAATTAATGTTAAATATAAATTACCATGTTATTTTGATTTTTTTATTGTCCCCCACCGCAATGCAGAGCGGGGACATAGAAATGCCGGGCGTTCGTGCGTCCGTGTGTCCGTCTGTTTTTCACACTTTCTTGTAAGCACTCTCATGCCTACAAATTTTAATGGATTTTCATGAAATTTATACCAAATGTTTATATCACTAATACCTTGGTCAAGTTCGAAAATCAGCCTTGGTTGATACTTTTTGACGGAGTTATGGGACTTTGACCTAAATAACAACACCATTTTAGCCAAAAATTTACCTTGTAAGCACTGTCATGCCTACAAATTTTGACAAATTTTCATGAAATTTATACCAAATGTTTATACCAATAATACCTTGGTCAAGTTAGAAAATCAGCCTCGGTCTATACTTTTTGACGGAGTTATGGGACTTTGACCAAAATAACGACACAGTTTTAGCCAAAAATTGACCTTGTTAACACTCTCTTGCCTACAAATTTTGACGGATTCTCACGAAATTTATACCAAACGTTTATACCACTAATACCTTGGTTGAGTTCGAAAATTAGCCTCAGTCCATACTTTTTGATGGAGTTATTGGACTTTTGACCAAGAAAACAACATTGTTTTAGCCAAAAAGTTACCTTGTAAGCACTCTCATGCATACAAATTTTGATGGATTCTCATGAAATTTATACCAAATGTTTATACCACTAATACCTTGGTCAAGTTTGAAAAACAGCTTTTGTCAATACTTTTTGACAGAGTTATGGTACTTTGACCAAAATAACAACACCGTTTTAGCCAAAAATTGACCTTGTAAGAACTCTCATGCCTACAAATTTTGACGGATTCTCATGAAATTTATACCAAATGTTTATGCCACTAATACCTTGGTCAGGTTTGAAAATCATTCTCACTCGATACATTTTGACGGAGTTATGAGACTTGGACCAAAATTATGACTCCGTTTTTTTCAAAAATTGACCTTGTAAGGGTTTTCATGCCTATAAATTTCGACTGATTTTCATGAAATTTATACCAAATGTTTATACTACTAATACCTTGGTTAAGTTCGAACATCAGCCTTTGTCGATACTTTTTGTATACCTACACATTTAATTCTGGAACAGCCCTGAATGTTTGAAAATACTGCAATTTCATATACAGTATACTAGTATATTACTTGACCGACAGGGGACCCAGGAATTCTATTCTTGTTTTAGAATTTCCCCTTTCTCCCTTTTTGCTCCTGTATTCATTTGCTAATATACTTCAAACTTTTTGCAAAAGGATACTAGAAGGAGTCAAATGAAAACGTATCCTTCACAAGCTGCAATCTTAATACTTTATAACACATTTTTTGTACTTTGAATGAGAAGTTATATATACTAAAAATTTGCTAACAAACAATTATAATTACTGATATTTGGTATCTTTATTTAATTATTAGGTAAATGTGACACGGAGGCTCTGTGGAAAGCCATCACATGCTCCAGTACACAAAAGAAGGTTACAAACTTCAAAGATTTGGAGAGATATTTGTCAGATATATGGAAGGTAGGGGTAGAAGTATGAGAGATAGAAGAGTTAAGGGATAAATGTCATTGAGACAATAAACCATAGATACTGCAAATAAAACAATAACAGTAAAGTACTGAACAAGTCAAACCCACACCACATGGCAATCTGTTTTTAAATAGTTAATCAAAATAATGCCAGTTTTCTGATGCAGCACAGACTTTGAATAAAAACAAAGCCTTGTTGGAAATTTAACAAAAAATGGAAACATTTTTTGCACCTGTCCCAAGCCAGGAATATGTTGGTAATTGGCTTGTCCTTGTCGTCATATAAAATTTTAGTTTCTTGATATTCAGGTTATTGCATGTGGTTTGTTTCCATTGATTTATTCACTTTTTTACCTTTTTGGGGCCATTTAGGGCTCATGTTCATTTACTCCATATCCTTTCATAAAATATTTGCTATATGGTGTGAGATTCCTCGCTGTGTTGATGACTGTACGGTGACCCCTAGATGCTTTGTTTTGGGTCGTTTTAACCTAGAGATTGAATGTTGTCTCCTTGACATTTACCTCATTTCCCTTCTTTTTCATATCTGTACAAAAACCATTTTCCAGTATTAAAATTTTTTTTTTCTAGGAACCAAAAACAAAAGTAAATATAGTATTGTAGTTTTAAAAAATAAAACAAAAATGGGGTTGGTCAATTTTAGAGGGGCAGCATTGATGAAAATCTTTACAAATAAATTTTAATTTGCTCTTATTGCTATTTTAGGAAATACTTGATTCTAAAGAGGAAGTAAAATATGACTCCATGTTTATTCTGAAAGGAGGAGATTCTATCAAAGCAGTACATTTAGCGAATCAGATTGAAGAACAGTTAGATGTGATGTTACCATGGTTACTAGATTTTATCATTCACAAGCATTTTTATGATATTCTGGAGTCAGTGTATAGTGTTTTACAAGGTCAGAAAGTAGACAATAAACAGAGTGGTGCAAAGATGGACACTCAGAGTGCTGGCATAAACAATCAAAGTGCTATCATAAACTCTCAAAGTTCTAACATAAATACTCAAAATTCTTACTTAAACAGTCATACGACCAGCATAAACAGTCAAAGTTCTAACATAAACACTCTAAACTCTAACATAAACATTCAAAGCTCTAGCATTAACTGTCAAAGTTCTAACATAAACACTCCAAGTTCTATCGTGAACAGTCAACGCTTTAGTATATACACACATAGTTCTAATGTTAAAAGCCAAAACTCTGGCATAAACACCCTAAGTTCCAACATAAACGGTCAAAGCTCTAACACAAATACTAAATGCTCTAACACACACATCAAAAGTTCAAACAAAGCTACTCACACTTCTCACACAGATAATCAGAGTTCTGACATAGACACTCAAAATTCTGTTAAAAATATTCAAAAAGTAGTGGTAGAAGACTCATCACAACAAATTTCCAAGAAAAGAAAATATGATGATTCGATGGATAATGAACAGATTAACAATTTAAAAAATAGTGTTTTTAATTATAAAAGCAGTGTTTCTGTTAAGTGTAGGATGAAATCAGTTTCAAAATGTAACATGTGCTCTGATTGGTTAATTTGTACAGATGACACAATATCAGATTTTCATTCCTTTAATTTACTTCCTGTATGGAAACAATCTTGTAAGGATAATACTAAAAGACGAGATTACGACATAGAACAATTGTTTCCTGATGCAAACCAAGTTTCTGGCATGCAAACTGTAAGGGGAGATAACTTTTGTATTAAAGAGAAGTGGAAATATAACACTAGAAAATGTGTAGATGCCTCTCCTTTGATAGCTTCACTCAGGTAAGTGAACTTAATAGTGGAATCTGAATACTCCAAATTTATGGTTTTACGAGACACAAATAATTCCCAACCAAATGTGTTGAGGGGAACCTTAAACTTACATACATGTACATGTACATAACTTAATTTGTCAGTTGGTAATGGGTCTGGAGCTGGCATGTCAGTTAACTGCTAGTAGTCTCTTGTGATTTCATGTTTATGTCCGTATATTTAGTTCTTTCAGTTTCATTTTTCACAGTTGACTCAGTCCTGTTGCCAACTGAATTTTACTGTTGTTACGATCGTTTTTTTATTTATCACATTGGCTATAGGGGGAAGGTTTGGGCCCAATAAAACTAGTTTAACCCCACCGCAACAGGTTTGCGCCTGTCCTAAGTCAGGAAATTTATTAAGCCTTTGTGTGTCTTGTCTGTTTTCTAGTTAGTTCACTTTATGTCTATCGGAGTCTAGGAAGATGCTTATTTCGCTGAACTTGATTACTCTTTTATTTAGGGGCCAACTCCGACCTACCGTTGGGTGTTGGGTTTCCTCATTGTTCATTGAAGATCTTATGGTGGCTTTGAGTTGTTATTGCTCCCCTTAGGGTCATTGTCTCTTTGACACATCCCCCGTTTCCCTTCTTTTTCTTATTAATAGTGGAATCTGAACAATACAAGTAATTCCCAACCAAATGTGTTGAGGGGAACCTTAAACTTGCTGTCATTCATATAGCCAGTAAATCAGTGTTAAGTTGTACCGAAATTGAAAACCAGGGGTGTCATTGTGATGTCACAGGTCAATAGTTCAAGCACTTTCGACCAGTGAAAGCCTATAAACCAGCAATGTCACAATGATGCCTTTAATTACTAAATTAGTTTTATTTGAACATGGTGTAATAAAGAAAACATATACTGAGGTATAATAACTATATTATAGATCCAATACAATTCTTTTCTTTCTACAATGAGATGCCCTTAAAGTGGAAATTTTCGCAGTGGTATTATTTTCTTGATTTTCTTGGACAAACATTTTGGGAGGGAGAATTTTTTTAGCTCTTAGCCTTTCCACTGTGACGATATTATTGCTTTTACACATAAGACCTCTCAACCAAACTATTCTGGTGGGGGATATTTTCATGGATTTTTCATGACCGCGAATATAGCAAAAATTAACCCCACATAAAAATTTCCACAACAGTCAAAAACAAATCACATTAAGAAATGATTCATTGAAGACATTTTTTAAGAAAAGTTAATATTGTCTTTGTTTAGCTTTTTAAAAAATACATGTGCATATATTTTAAAACCTCAAACTTTCATATGTTTTTTTTTATTAGAGATGGAAGAATGGTCATATTCATTGGATCACATTCTCACAGATTTTCTGCTATTGTGTTAGATACTGGACAATTATTATGGGAGACAACTCTTGGTGATAGAATTGAATCGTCTGCATGTATTACATTATGTGGAACCTATATTGTCGTTGGTAAGTATAGGGGGCAACTCTTGGTGATGGAATTGAATCTTCTGTCTGTATTACTGTATGTGGAACTAATATTGTTGTTTGTAAGTATGGGGGACGACTCTTGGTGATAGAATTATTTTGCAGCTTGTGACTATGTTTCCTTTTTTTGTTGGTAGTTATGGGAGATAACTCTTGGTGATATAATGGACTGATTTAGAAATGCAACATATGGGATTGTCATTGTTCTAAAAGTTTTTGGTTGGTCAAAATGTATTATATGATTATGCTGAACATGCACAACAACATTTACGAGAGCAGAAGTTGAATTTCTGAATGGGTCCATGGAGTTTTCTGCTTGAATCATAACATCTTCAACTTACATTGTTGTGGTATTTATGGGAGACAACTCTTGGTGACAATGTAGTATTGAATGTTCTGCATGTATAGAAGGTTTATTGTTTGCAAGCAAGGGAGACAACTCATGATGATATTATTGAATTTTCTGCTTGTATCGTGGTATGTGGAAATAATTTATTTTTGAAATTATGGGTGACAACTCCTATAATTTTTTGGTAAGTATGGGAGACAACTGTTGGTGTTGATCGTTAAATCTTCTGTTTTATGTAACAGTCTGTGTCATGGTATGGAACTTTTTTATAAAAAATAAAAGAGGACAAAATCTATGTGATAAAATTTTGTTCACCCATTAAATGATATACAAGGATATAGAAAGTAAGACCAGAACCCATACAAAGACTCACACACCAAAAAAATTCCCAGTCATCAGCAAAACCTAAATTTCAAAATTCGAAATCTGTCTTAAAATCATCATTAGAAAAGCATTTGACTTTCAGCAAATTTTGATGGTCATTGTCTTCAATATGGTTTAATAAAACATGAAAAATTATGGAGTATGATTCAAGTATGAAAATCACAAGGTTGGCATTATCAACATTAACAACAATGGCCAAACAAAAAGTGACGTCATGTTGTCAGATATGGTAGTAATAGAATCAGGTCCAGTGAATCCAGTGATCTGGAAAATTGTGTATTGATATTACCTTGAAATTAAGCTAAAAAATAATTCTGAAACAAATTTTATTTTAGGATGTTATGATTACTATTTATATGCTATGAACAGTCTGACAGGAGATGTTTGGTGGAAACACAGAGCGGGAGGAGAAATTAAAAGCTCACCGATTGTTGATCCTATCACTTCATTGGTTATATTTGGGTCACATGACCAGTGTATACATGCTGTTGATATTAGAGTAAGTTTTTGTGCTGTAAGCTTTTTCTCAACAATTGTGTATGTCTCACGTCTTTTTTCTGGAATTTGACTTTTGTAATTATCGCATCTTTTGTTTCTTGGGCATTCTACTGCCATAATAGGGTCTGTAAGTCTTGTCATATGACACAGAGATTTCACGATAAAATAGAAATTTGAAAACGTTTCCCGCCAAAACATGACGTTTGATTTTTTGTATGGTATGTCATATATTATAGTGGAAAATGCAACTTCCAGGTACAAAAATTGTACCTGGAAGTTTCAAAATTCAACGAGACTTACAGACCCTATTAAGAATTGAATGCATTATTTTGAAGTTTCATTGAGGTATGAAAGTGTTGACCTAAGCATATTTTTAATGAAGCGCAGAAAATGTGTGCCCGGTCAACACTTTCATTATCCCTATGAAACTTCAAAATAATGCATTTAATTCTTATGATTACATTTGATAACCAAAACATAAAAAACAAATTTATTTACAGGAAAGTATATCATGTACATTGGGATTCTATTTTTACAAATTCATCTGCCAAGTGAACATGTGGTCAAATGCTTTTCACAGGAATTTCAACTTCACATTGATATGCCACATGATCGATGTTTACCTACCAAATTGACAGAATTTAAATGAATATGCATGAAATATAAATGTTTTCACAGCCTTTTCTTCAGATATATATCAATTTTTGTGCAGCTTTAAGGACAAAATATGATATTTATGACAATTTATGTTTTTTTGTTTCAGAAAAAGGAATTAGAATGGTTTACAAACATTGGTTGTGGGAGTATATTTGGATCACCATGTCTGTCTTTGCAGCCACATGTCTTATTCTGCGGCACATTGGGTGGTTCTATTGCTGCTTTAAATGGGGTATGCATTGTAACTAACCAAATATTTCCACATTTGATCGTTAGTTTATCTAATTAATGAAAGGAAGATATAAGGAAACACTTACAATGGCCAAACATTACAATCACATGCCACAATCAACCAGGGAACTGCACAAGAAAAACAATAAAATGACAAAAGACAAACATAGATAACGATAATGTCACTTTCAAAGGTATTTGGTATTGTGACAGTCAATTTTAGTTCTGAATGAAACTCGATTACACATTTAGGCAGATCTGTGAAGATCCATCTTAATTTTTTTCAAGTCAAGTGCATCTGTTTTAGTGCGCCTGCCTATGCAAGTTACTGTAAAATTAAGTTTCTGCAGAAGGCCAATTTGATAAATTATGTCTTCAGTGCATGTCAAATCAAAATACAATGTAGAACAAATAACCAACACAATGTAAAAGGATTTAGCAAAATCAGCTAAAGACAGAGGTTTGCAGTAGGAGATATTCCTTATTTTTAAACAAAATTTTGAAAATTGACATATTGCAAGTTTCCAAATAAAATCAGTATTTGGGCCAGCCGCTAAGTATTGACTACACTATTATACAAATGAGTAAGACAGTCTGTACTAAAACTTAAGCTTCTAGTTCAAAAGCCAGTTTTCAATGTTTTTCCCACATATCTATTAAAATGTTCTGAAAATTTCACTAGTTTGAATATTTTAAATAGCCTTTGGTATTGAGTAGTTAAAGGTGAAGACAGTACTGAGATTTATCATTTAGGGGAGATAACTCTTTATTCAGTAAGGTGTTTGAAACACTCAGTTTCATGGATTCTTTCTCAGCATTGATATGAAAAAGAATTTAAATCATCTCTGTTTCCTAGAAGCTTATAATATATATATAAAAATATTAAAACAAACACACAGGTGATTTTGAAGAATTATTTCCCCTTTTCATTTAGGATACTGGTACCTTAATGTGGAAGTATCACTGTGGAAAACCAGTCTTTTCCTCTCCAGCAACAACAGATTATGGAATATGTTTTGGTTGTGTTGATGGGAAAATCTATCATTTAAATTTTGATGGTGAAATGGTAAGGCAACAATTTCTTAGTAGACAGAAATCTCAAAAATCTCAAAATACTGATCACTTTCAATGAGTCATGAGGGGTAAAAATTTCAAAAGTTCAGAAAATATGAAATAGAATTTAAAGATTCTGCAAATGAACTTTTATTCTTGGCATAAATTTTTGTGGTTTTCATAAATATCACTATTTCTTGGGCTCTTAAATTTGTGCTTTAGAATTATATGTAATAAAATTGTAGGGAAAAATGTGTTAATTTGGGTACTAAATTTCGTTCTGAATGGGAACCATGAATTCTAGAAAATAAGAACCAAATGAACGGCAGAACTTTCACAGTATATGGTCATCCAAGTATTTCATTCATACTGATAGGGTGTATATTGTTGCACAAGTGAAATGTCTCTTTCTTTGACTGTATGGTGGTAGGGATCAAGATAATCCTGTTTAAAAACAAAAAAATCAGAATGTAAATCTAATGAGATATATATTGAGAATTTTCTTATTCGAAAAAATATGTAATCTTTATGAAAAAACCTCTTATTTGTTATTTTTAAAAGGCTGAACATAAGTTTTGACACGCATTATCACAGTGTCGTATCTCAATTTATTAGGGCCCTGCCATGCGGCGCCCTATAGTAATCAGCCTGTCCGTCCGTCTGTCTGTCTGTCCGTCTGTCTGTCTGTCCGTCAGCGTTTTCTATGTCGTACGATAACTCAAGAATGCCTTCACC
>MJUU01038728.1:42083-66150 GCA_002080025.1 Modiolus philippinarum | reverse complement strand
TCTTTGAGAGTTTCAGGAAATTTACCAAAATTGGAATCAACAATTTTGAAATCTTACCATAGAAAATATTTGTCCTAACTAAAATGCATCCAAAAAGCATGGTCTCTAACAAGAATCCCAAAAAATTGCTGATCTTTGAGATGTTCAGGAAATTTACCAAAGTTATAACCACATTTTTGGATTCTTTTTTCTGAATTATGCTTCATATAAAAAAAAAGACTAGAATATTTGATTGTATTCCAAAATTTCTAAAATTGTTATATTTTCAGGAAATTTAACAAAGTTGTAACCAGAATAAAATTCCAAGATCTTATTGCACATCTATAGACTATATGCAACAATTCTAAATCAAAATTAAATTCCTTTATCACAATTTTGTTTGATATGTGGACCTAGAGTGAAAATTTAGCCAAATTCACTGTTGCGGAAAATATAGGTCAAGGTGACATAATTCTGGTATGGATGTTGGTTACTACTAAAGATGTAACCATTTACCAATCATCATCTGTCTATGACATGTAGGTGCTGAGATATGATGCAAACGAAAAAAATTGATAGAAAAAAACTAAGTCCAACTAATGGCAAAATACAGAAAAATTGGAATTTTCTTTTCAAAATTAAACTTGGGATTCAATAATGAAGTTGAACTGAATATTGTGTCAAAATTTCATTGATATTGAATGTGATTTGAAAAAGTTATTCAAGTTCAAAAAAGTTTAACATTTGGGTTAACCAAACGTTCACGAAGCCAACAACGACGGAATCTATGGTCGCTGTGTCCCACCTTCGCGACATTTGTCGCAGGCGAGGAAAAAATGTTTTTATATAAAAGTTATGATTTAATGAAAAAATGTTCAGTGTGTCCAACGACGTATATGTATCTAAATATACGTCCTTGGTATGTCGAGCACTTAATGGGAAGATGCTGACCTCATCCAAGAAGGTCCCCAGCAGGAACTTAGTTTAACATTTGACCCCATGTGAAAACACATTCAAAGATCTCTTATGAGACTACATGGCCAATTGGAACCATACTTGGTCACAACTGTCCTTAGTTGGCCCCCTTGAAAAATGTGTCTTGCAAGACTGGCCACCAGCGGGGAACATAGTTTAATATTGTCCCTTATAAGAAAAAAAATTCAAAGATCTTGTCCTCTGAGATCACCAGGCCATTCGAACCATACTTGGTCACAACTGTCCTTAGTTGGTCTCCTTTGAAAAATGAGTCCGGCAAGTCCCCATCAGATCTAAGATGGCGGCTACCACAGGGGAACATAGCTAAACATTGAACTGTATTTGAAAGCACATGCAAAAACCTTTCTCTCTGAAACTACTTGGTTAATTATCCCCGCACTTTTCTGAAGAAAATGCGGGGATATTGTTTTGGTCCCGTCGGTCCGTCCGTCCGTCCGTATGTCCGTCTGTCCGTTAGATGGACCTTGTCAGTGGAACTCCTCGCACATTTTTGGATTTAGTGTTTTAATTTTGTTATAGAATTGTTGCATATNCATTGAACTGTATTTGAAAGCACATGCAAAAACCTTCCTCTCTGAAACTACTTGGTTAATTAGAATTAATCTTGATCATAAAAGTCCTTGGGTGGTTCTCTTTAAAAGATATGTCTGACAAGTCTGTAATCCAAGATGGCCGCCAGCAGGGAACTTTAACATAGGTCCCTATGGCCACTGAAACTACTTGGCTTATTGGAACCTAACCTGGTTACAACTGTCCTTCATTTGCTGTCTTTGAAAAATGTGTCCAAGATAGATGCCAGCTTTTAAAGTAAGTGAGAACCGAACAGTCAATCCAAAACGAACAATCCAAGAACAAGGGCAACATTGGAAAACACAAAGAAACACAGACACAACACGAGTACGGCACAGAAATGAAAAATGAAGACACTCACACAAAGATGAACAACACGGACCCAATAAAAACCATGAGTGAGATCAGGTGTACCGGTAGAGTAAGCATCACCTGCTTCTTATACGACACCTGCCGTGTTGAACATGTCAAATCCGGTAGTAAAGTCAAACCCGTGAGAGGAAACTTAACTTAGTTTATCATTAGACCCTATGCCAAACAAATTCAAAGATCTTCTCTTAAACTACTTTTCCTATTGGAAACAAACTTTGTCACAATGGTCCTTTGTTGGCCCACTATGAAAAATGTGTCCAGTAAGTCCACATTAGATCCAAGATGACCACCAACAGGAAGTATAGTTTTACATAGGATCCCAATGGAAATGCATACAAAGATCATCTCCTCTGACACATTGGGTCATATTCCATTGTGGTCTATTATCATTCTAGTACTAGAAAATGATACCCTTTATCATTGAGGTTATTTGTAATGTCTATGCCAGCCTAGGACCAGGTGAGCTACAGGCTCTTGAGAGCCTCAAGTTATATTCATGCCTCATCTAAGATGGCCACCATAACATGGTAGCCAAAGGAAAACATATTCAAAGATATTCTGAAACCACTTGAATAATGTTTTATCCTAATGGTCCTAAGGTAGTCTTCTTCAAAAGTAATTATTTTTGTATTTGTAACTTCCATCTTTTAAAAAAGTTGAACAAAGGACCCTTTTCGAAGCGCTTTCAGAAATCTTAGAAACGACAAGATCTAGACTTGCAACCAAACTTTGTCACAAAAGTACATTGGTGTTCCCCTGTAAAAAAATTCCGTTAGTAGTGCTCATATCTCATCTAAGGTTTAAGTCAGTGGCAATATGATTTGACAAAGGACAGATTGGCCTTTCAGATTATGCAAGTGAACGACACAGGCTCAACAGAGCCTCTTGTCTTAATAGCCACACATTATAACACAATGTTTTATCAATCTAATTACCTTGATTTGATCTCACCTAGCTGTACAATGGACAGTGTGATTTTATGCTTGAATGGCACTTATGTAAGACATAGACACATACTAACTCATGCCTGAGGTGGTTATGCAGGAAATGTCATCTCAAAAGCTGCATTGACAAGAATTAACTCCATGTGTGAATTTGACTAGTCCGTTTTGGCCTTCTCGACCACAAATTAAACCTCGAAACACAACATATGATAATGCATGACCAGAAATATGGTCAAATTCCTTTGATAGGCAGTCAACATCACGTCTCCATCACCAGAAGCCAGCTGTTTTCTTGTCGTCTTCCTGATTATATGTCATTCTGCATGTCCGCATTCAGAGCAATTTTTACTATTCTGGTAAAAGAGATACCTTATGCCTCAGTCCATTGCTATTTTAAATCCGTTTCGCTGATTCCATCTAGTTAGGAGGTACTTCGTTGCTCTGTGTTGCAAGTCTTTAGGCAATTAATTATCATAGGAGAGATGACTGTCTTTCCTCATTAGATGTTTTAATCTTATTCTGTCTGAAAATACTTAAAGCGTTGTAATACAACTCCAGTGTTTCCCCAGGCGTTTTCCTTGCTCTTCAAAGGATATGTTGCTTTGCCTCGATCACACACCCCTTTTCCAAACTGTCAAAATCTTTACATAGAGTTATTTGTTTGTCAATTGTGCGTCATACTGTATCAAATAGATAGTGTCTTTTTGTCATCGAAGTAATCCAGATGCGTCATAGGATAACGAAGATGTCTAGCATATTAGACTTGGCAAGCTTCGTCTTAGTACTTGAAATCCTGTCTTTCGGTGCCTGAACTATTTCTATTTGGCAGTTTCCCTTTAAATGGAATTATTAATCTGTCAAATACTTTACAGTCTCATTTGTATTTTCAAACGCTGAGTTGTATATCTGTTCCCTCAGAGTTGGTATTTGGGTTACTTCTCTATCCAGAATACTAGCCCTTAAGCATAGCTTAATATCAGAGTTTGGTGTTTTATCCAGGCTGTATGTACTATTCAACCTTTTTTACATACGTTGATTTATTTACATCTATCATTTTGTTGACTAGATCACATTCCCTATAATCAGAAATACCTTCATCGGATCTGTTGTCATGTGCATCTTTATATTCTTCAGTTAAGTTGCTTTCATAGGCCTGTTGGCATCCGTTTACGTGTTGTGTTGTCAGTCCACATTGTATACTATATCATGCTAACCATAACATGCATGACAAAATATAGCTAGATTTTTCCCCTCTAACAGTTGCACAAGAAAATCTGTTAGTTGTTGAACAGTGGCTTTGGCAGGGTCAAGGTTCAATTTGACGCATCAACCAATAAAGATTTACCACTTATTAACTAGATCATATTCCCTAAAATCAGAAATGACCTCATCAGATCTGGCGTAAGATGGATCCCCATATTCTTCAGTCAACTTGCTTTCTGAGGCCTGTTTCTGGACTTGGATGTAGTATTCCTCTTTCAGATGAGACAGAAGATTCACTGCGAGAGAAGAAAGTGGTCTTGCAGTGGGGATGCATAATATCTGTGAACTAGGAAAGTTAAAGGGAGAAATAACTTGGTATTCGAATTGACAGTAGGATTAGAACCTACAGGACGTTGGTCATTTGCAACTTTGACAGGTTGTGGCGAAGTAAACGTGTTATAAAAATAAGCAAATATCTTAATTTTAAGAGTTCATTGAGAGTTCTCTGAAAAGTCACAAAGAAAATTGGAAATGCTTTTCACCAGATTCTCTGAATGAGACGAAACTGAGTAATCCTTAGAACATCTACTGATTAGGATTCTAAACGAAGCTTTTATACAAGTAGATCAAAATCTATCTGGATAAATAGGAGGAAGGATCGAACGAAGAAATTTGGCCAGTTAAAAGAGACCGGAGTTGAAGCCGATCTTTCCTTAATCCCTTGAACCTTGACCTGAAGGGCTGTAGAATCATGCTTACACTCGGGAAGACGCTAAAGTAGAGGTAGCTCCTTGAGACAAACCACATGATGCTTAGAACGTGGACAAAAAATTTTAATCCCAGGAGAGAATAAAATTTTGCCTTTTACTGCCAAATGAAACCTTATATTAAACTCTTATTCACTAGAAATTCCTCAGAGTAAATAGTTCTGTTCCAAAGGTAAGATACATGTTTCTTCTGGCACATAACCAGTAGTAAGAGTTGCGGTACGAAATTCCCGACTCCCTTGGAGCATAAATGAAGTGTCACTGAAGTCTCAACAGAAACTCTAACCGAAACCGACTCATTATGAACAGGATCCAAGGTATGGTGATTCCCAGTCCTCTGACCAAAGTCTTTGGAGTAGTCTGAAAACAGAAAATAGAATTCTCGCATGTAAAATGAACTCACTCTCACATGTTCTTTCCTTCCACTCCGAAGACTAAACACGATCTGTTATAAATAATATTTATTCATGTATCTATAAACACGTTTTACATATCTTCCCTATTTAATTAATAATGAAAACAAACGACATGGCGCGAAAAAATGACTTACTGACGTCATATTACATGAAATATAGGGAAGATATCGTCATTGCATATCCATGTATTTATGTTAAGGACTTCTGTTGGTCTCTATGGAAAAGAATTAATTAATTTTGTAGACTTTGCTTCAAAACATTTTAGATATTCTTAGAAATTCTAGTTGCGTGACATTTAAGTTATTCGTGGTAAATCAGTTATGAAAATGTAGCGATGAGGATTAAATGAAGAAATTTCAGTTTTAATACTTTTGTGGAAGCTTAATTTAGACAAAGACGATGTTGTCAGTAAGGAGCGTCTATGTTTTATATTTTTCATGGGATTTAATGACGTGGAATTTAAATATAAAAGCATGTATTTTAGAAAGCATCTCTTTTAATAACATAAATTCCTAACCAATATAATATTCAAACCCGTGATTGACAGTACACCTCTTGGGATTGTTCTCCATCTTGACCTTCCCGCCTTTGATTTCCAGGAAGATTCTGACATTTGAGCAGGCGTACTAGAAAACCACACGACTTTGGTCCGGGTTCTAATCGGTCAGTTCAGGTTGGAATTCCTGTTGTTTCTTCAGTAACCAAAACCTTTTCTCTGCTGGCCGATACCTGTATGTCAAATGCCTCTGCAAATTATTTTGACTGATTTAAATGTTATGCAACATAGACCTCCAGTTTCGTCAATGCAAAAATCCCATGTTCTCAGGATGACAGCGTCCCCATTGAACACCATGCCTCTGCAAATTATTTTGACTGGTTTAAATGTTATGCAACATAGACCTCCAGTTTCGTCAATGCAAAAATCCCATGTTCTCAGGATGACAGTGTCCTCATTGAACACCATCCCACACTATTCTGCGATTCCATATGACCCCACGGTAAAATTGCCCCGGTTATATTCCAAATAATTAAAAGTTGCCATCTGATTCTTCCCCTCTCATACTTCACTGACTTTAGAAATAAAAAGATCAAGTGGAGCTGAAGAAGGCATTCACTTTTGACCTGAAAATAGTCAGGTTAGATACTTTGGAGCCTAAGTCAGATTGCCCGGTAGAACCTTCTTCCACTAACAAGTATCACGACTATGAAACTATATCAATGGTCCCAAGAAGTTAGGAAGCTTCATTCTCCACTTTTGAGGAGAAAAC
Source organism: Modiolus philippinarum (assembly GCA_002080025.1). NCBI lineage: Eukaryota > Metazoa > Mollusca > Bivalvia > Mytilida > Modiolidae > Modiolus > Modiolus philippinarum. The sequence goes on along the minus strand of MJUU01038728.1, from coordinate 59,635 downwards.
TACTGCATCAGAGGCCATCCTTCTCTCAGATTTCACTAGCCTAAAAGGTAGGAAGATTAAGTGGAGCTTTAGAAGTCCATTACTTCTGACTTCAAAGTGGCCTCGGACAGGAAGGATACATTGGATTTAATGTCAGGTGGTCTGGTAGAACCAACTGCCATTGACAAGTATCAGAAAGATACCACTTTATCCATGGAACCAGAAAGTCGGGAAGCTTCTTCACTCACTGATGAGCAGAATGATGTTCCAGTGAATCAGAAGAAAACAAGGACAGAAATATAATTTTTCTGCAATATGAGGTAGAATATTACCTTTGATATTTGTCAATTTATTATGACATCACAAAATACTGAGACAAAAGGGGTCCGGGTTGAAAATCATATTAATTTGCATCGGACTCCAGTTTCACAATATGCCAATATAGGATAATATCAGTAGATGGTTAGAGGCTTACTCAGTCTCAAAGCCAGTCCAGTGTACTTTGAAACATTTTGGCTGCGGATTGTTCCTTACTGCAAGAGAAATGGAATGATTTGTCCAACTGTAAAGCTTTCCTAATACAGAATTACCAAGAAATTGGAATTTCACAACCTCGTATTTTTTTACTCCCAAAAATGAGACATAAGTTGTCGAAATGCGCATATGCAGAAAATAAATTGACAGTAACTTCGGTATTATGTTGTCGATTTCAATAAATAGGAAAGCTCCATGAACCTCTACTACTTATAAGCCGAATTTTCTCACGGACGGAAATGGCAAGTAATACATGGAATCGTAAATAGGAAGTTATTCACGAGTTTATTACGGACGACTTTAAAGTTCTTTTGTCCGTTTTCCTCTATTCCAGTAGGAGGGAGACTCACTTTCTGAGTCCATGTAAAATGATCACTTCAGTTTCAGGGACTTTGTCAGTAATTCGGGGAGAGGGTCAACATCTTCAGTTTCTCAGGTCACCTCTATTGTTAGAGGTTCAAATCTCAAACATCAGACATAGAAGATCAAATTCTTCTTTTAGAGGAATTCCAGTCATTGGTCTTGAAAGCGGTAGGAGAAAAGGTTCTGTGTGCTTTCAAACTTCCGTCTTTTCTCAATCAAATAGAAAGCAGCATGCATGATTACAGTGTAGATCTGTCTTTTCTAAATACATGTATTATGAAACCAAATTTCAAACCTCCTTTGAGTGCAAACATTCTAACTTGCACTTTAGTAACCTGTCTCGATCTCACAAAATCTTCTTTACTTCCCTATCGCTCCTGCTTTTAGGAAAGCTTTTCGTTCTGGTGAGATGATACAGTGTGCTTGATTCCCTCCCCTTTGCTTTTTCGGTATCTCCTCCAACAATCGCAAGAGTTTTTCAAGCAGTAACAACTTATCCTTTTGAACACCAAATGTTACTGTCTTTTTTATGAATTTTTACACTAAGGACTTTGTCTTCGAATGTTATGTTTGTAAATTTATCGTGACTTTGGACTTCCGTCTTTGGTGTTTTCGTTTTAATAAACTTGTATTTTGTTCATTGGAATATTTTCACAGATTCGTTTCTTTTTTAACAATTCTCAAATAATCATCATCTACTGATAAGATCCTAAAAGAGAAGCCGTAGCTTTCAAACAAGTAGGTCCGGATTTTCCAATGCAAAACTTATGTATTTCAAAATCCTCACCCCTAAACCTATCTGGAAGAGTGGAATGACCAAAAGGAGAAATCTTGTCCAGGTAAAAGAACCTCAATGTGAAGCCAAATTATGCGTACACAAAGGAAGACTTTTCACCAAACCGTAGCCAATGCTTCGGTGCTGGCCTGAAAACCATTTTATTTGAAAACTTACATTATCCAAATTTTGCAAATTTTGCTTAAACTAAGGAGTATCTCCCTCTTGGTGTGTTCTTACTTGATTTTGACTTTCTTATTAAGATCATATTGGTAATTTGTTCTCTATCAGCTTTTACACATATTTTGGTATATGGATTTCCAAATGTTTTGATTTAATCTGCACTGAAAATTCATTAATGTCGAAAGCTTCCTAAGAAACCACATGCAGTTCCGACAATAGTTTTTAACCCTTGAGAGATTAAAACCTAGCCTTTTAATGCCTCTGAAAACCTCCTTAGATATTTAGACAACCTTAGAAGTAGCATTTCTGTTCAAAGACTTAGATACATGTTTTCTGGTCAGAGCGAGTAGTTCCTAAACAGTGCGGAATGATATTCCCGACTCTCTTTGACCAAAGATGAAGTGTCACTGAAGTCTTAACAACCAAAACTGAATGCCTAATAGGAACCAGTTTTGAGGTAAGGTGGTTTCCCAGTCCCCTTACCAAAGTCTCAGGAGTTTTGAGGTGAGGTTGTTTCCTCTCCTCTTACCAAAGTCTCAGGAGTAGTCTGAAAATTAGAGTAAAAAGAATTCCTGCATGTAAAACATACCCGCTTTTCCTTCCCCCAATAACAAAACACAAATTGTTATTAAAAATATTTAATTATTTAATATTTAGCTATATAATAAATCATACCATCTACAACACTTTTTACATACCCCATATCTAATTCACAATGAAAACAAAAGACGTGGCGTAAAAAATGACTTACTGATTAAATTAATTGACGTCAGATTACTTGAAATATATTAAAAATATCGTCATCGCACATCTATGTATTTATGTTAAGAACTGCTGTTGGTCTATATAGAAAAGAACTAATTAATTTTGTAGACTTTGCTTCAAAGCATTCTAGATATTTATAGAAATTCTGGTTTGTGACATTTAATTAAGTTATTCGTGGGAAATCAGTTTTCTTATACAATTATGAAAATGTATTGACAAGGATTAAATGAAGAAATTTCAGTTTTAATACTTTTATGCAGTCTTAATTTAGACACAGACGATGTTCTTAGCAAGGAAAATCTACTCTTTTAATATTTTTCAAGGGATTTAATTACGTCAAATTTGAATTCGCATGATGCGTGAATAAAATAAAAGCATCCATTTTATGAAACATCTCTTTTAGACCTGAAAGAAGCCTCTGCACTGATATATATTACGAAGTTGACACATAATATAAATTCCTTTCCAATATTTTGTCTATCGTTCAAAGTTACATCTGAACCGCAGATACCCAAATAATAGAAAATAGGATATGGAATTAAGGTACATGTGACAAAAACGCGCACTCATGTTTATCACAGGGCTTTAATTCAGTATTTTTTACGTTTATGTGCTGAATGATTTATGGAATTTAGTCCATTCAAACTTATGACTGACAGTACTTCTTTTTCGGATTGTTTTTTATCTTACCCTTCCTACATCTGATTCCCTGGCCACTCCCTGCTCTGTAGAAGCAGTACTGAGAACCAACTGACTTTGATTCTGGTTCCTCCTTTCATTGTTTATCAAAATAGAACAGTTTTTGATTGTACTTCTTGTTGTGGCTTTTGTGTGTTTTGACCTCCTATTTCGATATTTTTGGTAATAAGTACTTCTTTTTTACTACTTTTGGGGTATGGCTTTCCATATTGTTTGATTTTAATGCTGTGGATGAGAGGTTACTTCTGAAACACGTGCACAGCATAATAAAATTAACCGTATTTTATGCAACTTGGGTATGTATTGTATTTTACATAACCAAAACCTTTCTCGTCTTTTTGGTACCATTTGTGTAAAATGTCACTGAGAATCATTTTAACTGAGCTAAATGTTATGCAGCATAGAAATCCAGTTTCTCAATGCCAAAATTTGGGTATCCAGGTATAACACGTCCTCCTCGGACACCTCAGTTTCCGTGCTATTCTGGGTTTCCATATGACCCTTCCCATCCTTGGTAAAGTTGTCCTGGTGATATTCTCAGTAATCGAAAGTTGCCATCTCTGAGTCTTCCGTCTCTCAGACTTCACTAGCCTAAGAAGTAAGAAGATTAAGTGGAGCCGGAGAATACAATTGATTATAAGTCAGGTGGTCCATCAGAGATACTTTCACTGAAAAGTATCAGAAAGTTTGACACTATCTATGGTCCCATGAAGTTGGGAAGCTTCATTCCCCACTCTTGAGGATAATGAGAAAAAGAACAGGAAAAGGGCGATTTTACGCTGCATTTTGGAATACAATATAACGTTTGTTATGAAAATGTCGAGAAAAGAATGTTCCGGGCTAAAGTTTCACAATATGTGCATCAGTGCCTACTCGCAGTAAAACACTGGCTTTATTTCTAGGATGCAATCAGTAGATGGTCAGAATCTTGCTAAGTCTCTTTTGTCCCTTTGGTCTTTTTCAGTTTAAGAGTAATCCACTCGGTGGGTTCTTGAAACATTCATTATTGAATACTTCTTTAACCTCACAAGATATTTGGCTTGCCTAATGGGGAAGGTCAACAGGAAATCAAAACAACTGCTACAAGGTAACCAATAACAAACCTATGAAGATTACTAATCACCTTGCCCGTTCCATTCCAAGGAATAAGAAAGCTCAATATACCTCTAATGCCTGTAAGAACTGTTTTAACTAGAAAGGGCCAATTATATAAGGAATTGCTAATTGGAAGTTGACCCAAAGTTTATAAAGGAAAAAGACAGCTCTCAATATGGATGAACGGTCTTTTGTTCCCTTCTCAGTGGGAGGGAGTTTTGCTTTCTGAATCATTGTAAAAAGATCACCACAGGCTCGTTGAATATGTCGGTAATTCGGGGAATGGTTTTCATCTTCAGTTTCTCGTCACCGCCTCAGTTAGAGGTTCAAATCTCTGCGTCTCAAACATCAGACATAGAAGAGCATTTATTTTTTTCTGTAAGGAAAGGTTCAGTCATTGATCTTGAAAGGAATGGTAGAAAATGTTCTAGGTTTTTCTAAACTTCCGTCTTTTCTTAATGAAAAAGAAAGCAGCAGGCATGATACCAGATGCGTGTAGAATATGAATACATATCTCACGATATACAATTTCAAACCTTTTATGAGAACCAAGATTTTACCTGGTATTTGAGCGACCAGTCTCAAACTCACTATGTCTTTTTCATTCTCCTATTGCCCTTCCTTTTAGGAAAGGTTTTCGTTTTGTTTTGAGACGATACGGTGTTCTTATTTCCCTCTCTTTTGTGCTTACGGTAGCTCTTATAATATACAAAGAGTGTATCAAATAGTAACCAAATTAACTCATCTTCACATCTATTGAAACACCTGATGTCACTCTATGTTTTACGAGTTTCTGACAATGGGTACTTAAGATTTCAGTATTATGTTTGGTTTGTTTATATACCGGTATTTTATAATGTATCATGACTTTGGACTTTGGACTTTTTTCCGGATTCACTCTTGTTTGAACAATTCCCAGATCGGATAAGGATGTGCTTTACAAACAGAAAATATAACTTATCTTTGTTCAGTCTGGGTTTTCTGGTATCCTTGAAGAGGTAAAAAAAACTACTCCACCTTCTAGATGAATATTTTAGATTTATTTTTACACTACAAAAGTAACTTATAAACATCTGTTGGAGATTTCTTCTATTATAACACTTAGTTTGAAACAGCTAGATAGTCTTCTCAGCTACTAGGTTTCCTTAACACTTTTACTGAAACTCATTATTTTTTCACATGTCCGAAATATGAAAGTGAACGTGAAGAATTAATGAAAAATATAAATAAAATTTTCCCAGAATTTTACAAACTAAACAAAAACCTTCAACTCAAAAACTTGATTTCGTCTTTTCAATGCATGCAGTATGTTGCTCCATTTATAAAAAAGTCATTAATACTGAGGAAAGTGGACTCCCAGACTGCATAAGTTCATTGTATTTGTGTAATGTATTTTGTATTTGTATTTTGTTTATGCCATCAGCCCTCAGGGCATAATTGTGCATTTGTGAATAAAGTTTTACTGAAGATCTTCCCTTCACGGCATCTTTGCATTGGACTCTTCAGTTTTATTTACTCCGATAATGGCGTCAAGCCTTTAAAGCCTTGATAGCAAAAATCTCTTTTCTTCCTTCGCCATTATCACATCTTCAATGGTGGATAGACATGGATTATCTAATGTAGTTAAAATCAGTTTCAGTTCCAACTCAAACACTAAACACAAGGTTTTGGAGGCTATGGTATTCTGTATAGCAAACTTGTTGGAGATGATGTGGTTTATTTTGATTTGTGTCATTCTAATATTTCAAAACTACTCTTTAACACAAGTCTCTAGTCCTTGCAGCAGACAAAACTACTGTGGGTGCATATCTAAAATGCATTGAGGCATTCATTATTCAAGTTAGGCTTATTCTCTCCAAAGTCTAGGGAATCTAATAAAAAACGAAAACAAAACTTGCATCCACTAAAGAATCAGAAATGAGTGCAAAATTTTCCATGACAAGCGCGATGGCTTCGCTTTTCCAATAGTAGACTTCCCTTTTCTTTGTGGCGGCGTTCCGGGAGCGCTGGCGTATGGAGTTTACATTCGCTATTCGAGGGCTTGTGGTCGATGCGGCGACTTCCTTGATAGAGCCCAGTTGCTTACAAATGGACTACTTAGGCAGGGGTACGTTGCCAGAAACTTGGGGTCATCACTGCGGAGGTTTTGCGGCCGACATCGCGATCTTGTCGATCGTTGTGGGGCGTCTGTTTCCCGGATGACGGCGGATTTTTCCCTCTGCAACTGGGGTTTGTTTTTGCTCTATCGGATTTGACGTTACTACCGGAGTTTACATGTTCAACACGGCGAGTGTCTTATAGGAAGCGGGAGATGCTTGCTCTACCGGTACACCTGATCTCGCCAATGGTTTTTGTTGGGTCCGTGTTGTTTATCTGTATGTGTGTCTTCGTTTTTCTTTTTTGTCCCATACTCGAGTGGCGTCCTTGTTTCTAAGTGTTTCCGATGTTGCGTTTGTCCATGGAATGTTCGTTCTTTGACTGACGGTTCGGTTCTCACTTACTTTCCAACCGCATCTCTAAACCTGCCCGACAGTCAACACAGTGATCGATGTTTGTTGATTGGTATGTGGAATCTACTGAAGTAAAGCATTGTTAGAGTTGTTAAGTGCATTATACATGGCAATCATGTCATAAAAGTCGAAACGTTATAGAAATGACTGTAACGTAAGAAAATTAGCAGTCTTAAACTATTGGACTGATTTTTAGACACCTTGAAAAAATGGCTTGAATAATACACAGCAAAGATAAGCTACTATACAAATTCATTCGAAATACAACACACCTCCTTGGATGTAAATTTTGTTGATTTTTTAACACCAAAAACATAATGTAAAGATGTGCATCATAGTTCACAACTTCAGTCAGTTGAAATCAAAAACTTTCTTTTAAAGCAAAGAGATCAAGGCTTTTATTTCTTCATCTATGTATTGGTATCAATCTTATGTATATTGGATTTTAAACCAAATAAAAATTCTGTTCTGTTCTGTTCTGTTCCATCATTCCTCTTGGTATCACATAATTAAAGACACTGATTTGAAAATAGATTTGTTGCTTTCCCATAGTTAAGGTTGACATAGTACAGACCCAACACGGATATATTTCTGTAATCAATATCGAATGTCATGTTTCTGTGGTAAACTCAACAATAAAACGTGTTTTAACCCCAATTACATGGCATTTCAAAAGTTTACGATTATTAATTGTAAAATCAATGGAAAGTGTCGAAGTAATTAATTGATTTCGTAGAAAAAATATTCCTCTGTGGTTAAGTTTTATTACATGATGAAAAGTTGGAAAGTAGTAGATGAGTGAAGACTTAATTAGAACCGTTCAAAAGCAGCGGGTGCAATCCTTGCTTAAATGATCGACAATTTGTTTTTTTCGATAGCCTGCTTGGTAGCACCTGGCCCAAATGGTTAGTGTGAGTTAATGCCATCACTTGGCGTCCTTCGTCCGTCATCCGTTAGACTTTCAAATTTTTATCAACTCCTCTCAAACAACTGAAAAAAATCAACCATTCAACCAAACTTTACAGGACTGATATATTGAAACTCCTTTACAAAGTTTGCTCAGTTCGTTACGACAAAATCATGACCGCCAGCGCAGAACTTTTATTTAATATTGGGCCCTCTGAAAAAAAAATCATGTCATCTTCTCGCCTGGAACCACTGAACCAAATTCAACAAAATTTACAGGAATAATGTATTGAAGATAGTTTACAAAACAATTGTTCTTTCTGTTTCGATCCGACAAAAACGTGGCTGCCAACGCAGAACTTACTTTAACATTGAACCTTATAGAAAAACATCATTTACATCAAGTTCTCTGAAACCACTAAAACCGTTTCAACCAACTTTCACAGGAATCATCAATTGAAGGTCCTTTACAAAGATTGCTCATTTTTGTCCCGATTCGACAAACAACTTGCCGTAAGCACGTAACGTAGTCTGATATTGGCCTTATGGGAAACTAGAGAAAATTTAATCATACTGTAAAGGAATGTTGTATTGTAGATCCTCCATCACAGATGCTCATTTCGATTCGATCCGACAAAAAACATGGCCGCCAGCCTAAAACATAGTTTTACATTGTACTCTATTGGAAATACATCTTTTTCATTACGTGTTCTGAAACCATGGAGCAAATTTAAAATAAACTGGATTTTTTGGAATGATGAATGGAACACAAAATTAAAATAAGACCCAAATGGGAAAAAACATCACTTTTTTATTATCAGCATAGGCATGGGTTAGAAGCATTTTGTCAGGTAAGCGATACAGATTCATTCGTCGCATTCTTCCCAGCTTCTATAAGAGAGATTGATTTCAAAATTGGTATGCAGCCTCTATATGATTAGTTGTAAGGAACGTCCCATTTTTGAGTCCTGTCTTCTATGTTTTATGCTTGTTCCTTTTTGTGAATTATCCAATCGCTTTGCTACTTCGGTTTTCAATTGTTGATGTTAAGTTAAAATACTTTTGTCCCTTTTCTCATTAACAAACATAAGGTGTATCATATATACCTGATTTGATTTTTTTTTTTCATGTATGAATAAGGGACTTTTTCTGCGAAAAGTATAGATTTGAGAGTCCAAAATTATACATTTAAAGTTGTAGTTTGTTTCCTTCTGTGTGTATTTTGTGCAGAATTGAGGAGATGAAAATAACCTGCACAAACTTTGTCTTAAACGCCTTCTGGGGACAGGATGATCCGGTGAAATCTCTCTTGAAAGTCCTTATTTTTATTCGTTCAGTATTACAAGGAGTCGAAAATTTCTGCGTAACAGTGTACTCAGTTAAGAGTTAATCGAAACGTGGATCGTGTAAAACTAGGAAGATTACTAAGGGATCGCCTTTAATCTACAATACCGCATAATAGAAGAAATGTTAAAAAAAATTGTCGTTTGTCTGTTCCACATTTACACAAGTCAACCATACAGGTCAATTAGCTCGTAGGTGCTTCACAATACAATTGTTATATACCCCCACTGTGGCTGTCAATTTCAACAACAACCATTGAGATCGGTATTTTTATACCCCTGGACCAGTCTAACATTCATAATTGGACTACTCCATTCTTTTATGTATCATAATACCAACAGGGGCGTTAGGTCATTTAAATTATCAATTGCGGACACAGATCTGATCAATTTCCTGGCACAATTCATCAATTTTAGGATCGTCTGCAGTTGCAGGTATCTTTTTAATAATTTGAAGATATGTACATTGTAATCTCACTACACAAAAACTTTTCGCCTTTTTTAAAAGGCTACTTGTGAAAGGCTAAAATGTTAATTTAAATGTTTAAATTTTTATTCCAAGCATAATTTCAGTTTTGGTACATGAGTCTTTCAACAAACTGTTGGAGTTCAGACGGGTATAAATTGTGCTCTCTGTCTGCGAATAAAAATAACCTGTGTTAAAAGGCAGATTTCATCCATAGTCAAGAAAAGTAAGGAGAATTGGGTTTCCGATGTAAGCTAATATTTCGGTATATCAAAAGGTGTTTTCGCTGAACATTGTTGCTTTTAGTGATTGGCTGCAATTGATATTATCACAAAAAATTTGACATTAAAGGTCTTATATATTTTGATTTGATTTGATTGATTAGTTGGAGTTTAAAGTCCAATGAGCAATATTTCAGCTATATTAAGAGTAAAACAAGTTAATCAATACAAAAAAAAGAAGAGAGAAATTAATTAGGTAGAAGCGACAACAAGGGCAACAAGATTCGAGTGCAACTAGAAAAGGGGAGAAATGGCTGGGGCCGGAAATTTAGCCTTCCACATGACCCAAGAGAGCCGGCTATCCTTCCAAAGATATAAATTGGATCAGTTTACTTCATGGAGCGTGGCATTTCTCCAGCTGGCCAGGATTTCCGTAGCATGACCAGACTAACCTTGCACAGAAATTATGCCACTTTTTTCAATACTGACGGAATAATGAGTTTGTGAATTTATCTTTGCAATTTGTCCCTGATTTAGAGTATACGTTTCATATTTTGCGATATTCAGAGAACATTGCAACCATATATCATAACTTAAAATCGATCTCAAAATTTTAGATGTCAACTTTCAGAACGTAACCGCTATCAGACCATAAACATGCACTAAATTATTAATGACGGGCAACTCCTGTGAGAGTGTTAATTTTCAGTTTGCAAATAAAGACAAAACTTTGAAACGGATCTCTTAGGAGGTATCATGGGATCTTTATACAATTTTCAGTTTGTCACATCACACGAAATAATGCGTATCTGAAATGTTCCGAATAATCAATATGGTTTCCAAATGTAACTAAAAAGACAGATGTAATAAACACCAGAACGAAAAAATATCGTGTTACAGACTGACTCAATATATAGTCGATAAATGGATATAAAAAACTTTGTGATTGTTATCTATGGCGATGATTAATAGTAAATCTGGCTTGAATGTTCAATACAAGAAGAGTCATTGGTTTTATGTCGGAACAAGTGTCCTTATTTCTCGTACTTTATGTTTCAAGTTTTCGCCTATTACTTGAACTGAGAGACTAAGTATTGTCATTTCCTGGCGGTCCTTCCCAGTGAAGTTTTCTTGTATCAGTAAATGGCGTTTTGCTATATCAGTAACTTAAGTTTTCTTGTATCAGTAAATGACGTTTTGCTATATCAGTGACTTAAGTTTTCTTGTATCAGTAAATGACGTTTTGCTATATCAGTAACTAAAGTTTTCCTGTATCAGTAAATGACGTTTTGCTATATCAGTTACTAAAGTTTTCTTGTATCAGTAATGACGTTTTACTATATCAGTGACTAAAGTTTTCTTGTATCAGTAAATGACGTTTTGCTATATCAGTAACTAAAGTTTTCTTGTATCAGTAAATGACGTTTTGCTATGTCAGTGACTAAAGTTTTCTTGTATCAGTAAATGACGTTCTAAAGTTTTCTTGTATCAGTAAATGACGTTTTGCTATATCAGTTACTAAAGATTTCTTGAATCAGTAAATGACGTTTTGCTATATCAGTAACTTAAGTTTTCTTGTATCGGTAAATGACGTTTTGCTATATCAGTAACTAAAGTTTTCTTGTATCAGTAAATGACGTTTTGCTATATCAGTAACTAAAGTTTTCTTGTATCAGTAAATGACGTTTTGCAATATCAGTGACTAAAGTTTTTTTGTATGAGTAAATGACGTTTTGCTATATCAGTAACTAAAGTTTTCTTGTATCAGTAAATGACGTTTTGCTATATCAGTAACTAAAGTTTTCTTGTATCAGTAAATGACGATTTGCTATATCAGTAACTTAAGTTTTCTTGTTTCAGTAAATGACGTTTTGCTATATCAGTAACTAAAGTTTTCTTGTATCAGTAAATGACGTTTTGCTATATCAGTATCTAAATTTTTCTTGTATCGGTAAATGACGTTTTGCTATATCAGTAAATTAAGTTTTCTTGTATCAGTAAATGACGTTTTGCTATATGAGTGACTAAAGTTTTCTTGTATCAGTAAATGACGTTTTGCTATATCAGTAAATGACGTTTTGCTATATCAGTAACTTAAGTTTTCTTGTATCAGCAAATGACGTTTTGCTATATCAATAACTTAAGTTTTCTTGTATCAGTACATGACGTTTTGCTATATCAGTGACTAATGTTTTCTTGTATCAGTAAATGACGTTTTGCTATATCAGTAACTTAAGTTTTCTTGTATCAGCAAATGACGTTTTGCTATATCAGTAACTAGAGTTTTCTTGTTTCAGTAAATGACGTTTTGCTATATCAGTAACTAAAGCTTTCTTGTATCAGTAAATGACGTTTTGCTATATCAGTAACTAAAGTTTTCTTGTTTCAGTTAATGACGTTTTGCAATATCAGTAACTAAAGTTTTCTTGCATTAGTAAATGACGTTTTGCTATATCAGTAACTTAAGTTTTCTTGTATTAGTAAATGACGTTTTGCTATATCAGTAACTTAAGTTTTCTTGTATCAGTAAATGACGTTTTGCTATATCAGTAACTTAAGTTTACTTGTATCAGTAAATGACGTTTTGCTATATCAGTAACTTAAGTTTTCTTATATCAGTAAATGACGTTTTGCTATATCAGTAACTACAATTTTCTTGTATCAGTAAAGGACGTTTTGCAATATCAGTAACTAAAGTTTTCTTGTATCAGTAAATGTAGTTTTGCAATATCAGTGACTGAAGTTTTCTTGTATCAGTAAATGACGTTTTCCTGTGTGGGTAAATGTTATTTTCTATCAACAAATTGGGGTTTCTGTATCAGTAAATGAGATTCATCAGTAATTGAAAGTTTTCTGCATCAGTAAAATACATTTTATGTATCGTAAATGACATTTTTTGTATCAGTAAATGATGTTTTCCTGTATCAGTAAATGACGATTTTTATCCGTAAAAGACAATTTCCTATATCAGTAAATGATATTTTCTTGTATCAATAAATGAAGATTTATTGTATCACTAAATAAAGCTATCGTGTATCAGGAAAGTAAGTTTCCTGCATCAGTTAACTAGAGATTGTGTCTGTAAGACACGGATGCCCTGCCAATAAATTTATCGCAAAAGATAACCTAAGTCAATTGGGCATAAAATAAATCCCCTGTCAGTGATGGAATATTGTGTGTAGTTGCTTAGAAGTGAACCTAAACCCAAAAATTTAACAAAGTCATTCAAGCATAAAATGTAGGTCATGAATACCCAATGCTTCTTGAAACAGGTAGTTCTCCTATAGATGAACGTTACAGTGAAATATCATGATGCTACAATACTTACTATTTGAGAAACAGCCTTAAATGCAAAAGTTAACCAAAGTCACTGAAGCATAAAATGTAGGTCAAAGCCACCTAATTATCAGTGATTTGTGTAGTACTCATCAAGACAATTAATTTGATGAAACATCATTGTCTTATAATGTGTAGTAGTTGAGAAATGGACCTTAACGCAAAACTTAACCAAAGTCACTGAAGCGTAAAATATAGGTCAAAGCCACCTAATTGTCAGTGATTTGTGTAGTACTCATCAAGACAATTAATTTGATGAAACATCATTGTCTTATAATTTGTAGTAGTTGAGAAATGGACCTTAACACAAAACTTAACCAAAGTCACTGAAGCATAAAATGTAGGTCAAAGCCACCTAATTGTCAATGATTTGGGTAGTACTCATCAAGACAATTAATTTGATGAAACATCATTGTCTTATAATGCGTAGTAGTTGAGAAATGGACCTTAACGCAAAACTTAACCAAAGTCACTGAAGCGTAAAATGTAGGTCAAAGCCACCTAATTGTCAATGATTTGGGTAGTACTCGTCAAGGCAATTAATTTGATGAAACATCATTGTCTTATAATGTGTAGTTGTTGAGAAATGGACTTAAATGTAAAACTTAATTTGAGTCACTCAACCATGAAATGTAGGTCAAAGAGTCGAACTGCCTAGTGAACTCTGTAGTACTATCAAGGATCTACCTATTGGCCTACTATAATTGTTCTATACCTAACAGTTTCCGAGAAATGTACCTTAACCCAAAACTTAACCGGACGTACGGACAAGGGTAACACTATATGCCCCTTCCACATACGTGGGCGGGGCATACAAATATTTTCTTGTATCAATAAAGGACGATTTCTTGTATCAGTAAATGACGTTTTGGAATATCAGTCACTAAAGTTTTCTTGTATCAGTAAATGATGTTCATGTTATTTTGTTTCAACAAATTGGGTTTTCTGCACAAGTAAATGAGGTTAATCAGTAATTGAAAGTTTTCTGCATCATTGAATGACATTTTCTGTATCGGTAAATGAAGTTTTCTTGCAACGGTTAACAAGGTTTTCCTGTATCAGTAAAAAGGGTTTCCTGTATCAGTGAAAAGGGTTTCCTGCATCAGTGAATAGGGTTTCCTGTACCAGTGAATGAAATTTCTGTATTAGCAAAGGTTTTCATGTAACAATACATGAGGTGTACCTGTATCAGTAAATGAAGTTTTCTCGAATCAGTAACGAGTTTCTTTTTGTATCAGTAAATGAGGTTTTATGAATCAGTGACGTATTTTGTATTTTGTATCAGTAAATGAAGTTTTCCTGTATCAGTAAATGAGGTTTTATGAATCAGTGATGTATTTTGTATTGGTAAATGAAGTTTTCCTGTATCAGTAAATGAGGTTTTATGTATCAGTGGTGGTTTTTTTTGTATCAATAAATGAAGTTTCTTCTATATGAAAATGAGGTTTTCCTGTTTCACTAACTGAAGTTTTCTTCTATCAGTGAATGATTTTTTTGTATCAGTGAATAAGTTTTCCTGTATCAGTACACAAGGTTTTCCTGTGTCAGTAAATGAGGTTTTCCTGTATCAGTGAACAAGTTTTCATGTATCAGTTAATGATAATAAATGAGGTTTTTCTGTATCAGTAAATGACGTTTTTTGTATCAGTAGATGAGTTTTTCTGTATTATTAAACAAACTTTTCCTGTATCAGTAAATGAGGTTTTCTGTATCATTAAACAGGGTTTTCCTGTGTTATAAAATGAGATTTTTGTGTATCAGTAAATAAGGTTATCCTATATCAGTAAATGGGTTTTAATTCCTGTATCAGTTAACAACAAAATACCAAATACACTGGCAAATGAATACCAAAAAATGATGAAAGGGGGAATTCCAAAATCAACATGAGGTTGCACGAGTTGTCTGCTAGGTATACCCCCACTCACTGAAATAAATGGGCCTAGCAGTAGCTGAGATAATTGTGACGAAAATTTTCACTATGTTCAACTAGAAGTGGGAGCAGTCGCAAACGACAGCTAATCCCCTCGCCCGCTGTCAAGAAATAATAACCTTAATGTAATCTAAATATGTTTGAACGTCATGTAGTATCTCAGGTATAAATATTTATGGAAACTTTAACCCAAGTCTGTCAAGTGTAAAATGTAGGTCAAAGTGACCCGATTATCATCTGAAGCTTCTTCACTCTCCAAGATGCATCCACTGACCCAAGATAATTGATGTGACTAATATGTAGTATCTCAGACATAACCCTTACTGCAACTTTAACTGAATCATTGAAGCATAACATGTAGGTCAGAGTGACCCAATTATCATCTGAAGCAGCATCACAATCTCCAAGACGCATCCACTGACAAAAGATGATTGATGTGCCACATGTAGTTCCTNTTGTCCTTCACACAATTTTCCATTCGCAAAAATTGATGATTGCTAAAAAATAAAAACCCCTGTTTGGGGGAATGAAGCGTGAAATTCGGCAACTGTGAAAATTACCCAATATACGGAACGGCCCTCCCCATTATGAAACTGCCTCAGGGTAAAGATATGTATCAGTGTAGAAGTATCTAGGTTAATAATTAACAAGCAAAAACATCAATATAACAACATAAACAAAATTTATTAATAAAAATATTTTAGATCAATTTATGTATAAAATCTGTTATAATACAACAATCATAATTGAATTAATATACATATCACATAAATAGATTTTTATTTCATACCTGGACATTTTTATCCCTGTAACATATTTGTAGGAATCAGATGTTATTAATGAAAAAATAAAAACATTATTTTTGTGTGATACAAATATGAACACAATGGATGTAAAAAAATATGAAATCATTTTATTCGTCCATTTTAGATGTCCGTTGATCACTAAATTCGGCAAAAGTAATGCACCCTTTAAGTGAGTATCAGTGTCTGCCAGGTATAAATTCATATATATGACAAAATTTTGTGAAATTTTCTGTGTTGAAACATAAGTGTTTGATTTTTCAAAATATAAAATAAAATTTAGGGTCACTGTTCATTTAAATGCAAAAAATACAATCAAATTTTTTTGGTATTACAAAGAAATGATAAGTAAAATGACTAGATTAGGGAATAACTAAAAAACAACTGTAGATTTTGTTCATACTTTGCCTGTTTTTTTTAGAATTATTATTTTGTTACCATATAAATATAAAAGTTAGGGGTCATCGCTGAAATAAGAGAAATAAATTATGAAACATTAATTTCTCTAGTGATATATATATATTAAATTCTTTATCAAATTATCTCCCTACTTTCCATTTCGAATTTGACATGTTCAACACGACAGGTGTATTATAAGAAGCAGGAGATGCTAACTCTACCGGTGCACCTGATTTTACCCATGGTTTTTTATTGGGTCCGTGTTGTTCATCTTTGTGTGTGTGTGTGTCTTCATTTTTCTTTTCTGTGTCGTACCCATGTTGTGTCTCTGTTTTTTTCTTTTTTTGTTTCTGATGTTGCCATTGTCCTTGGATTATTCGTTTTGGACTGACGGTTCGGTTCTCACTTACCTTCCATTAAAGCCTACACCATATTTCAAGCTGATGTGTTTTAGTGTCAACATATATTTGTTCCGCATAACAAAAGTTCCTTTGGAACAAATATTATAAACATTGTCATAATATTTCTTCCTTTTGGAACAATTGTTATATAACATTTATTCCGTTAAGAACAAATACTATAATATTTGTTCCTTTGGAACAAATATTCTGTAATACTTTATCATTTGGAAAAAATATTATGAAGGAACAAATAGCACATGACATTAGATCCTCTTTTTTAATGAAAATGTTTAATAAGAAAAAGGAAACACAAAGTTAAATAATTTGGAACTTTCTTTACATTTCATTATTATTTTTGTTAACTTTCTAAATGTATGAAACCTAAATGAACTAGATGTAACTGTGGCCTGATGGGCCACAAATTTATACCCCCCGCTTCTTGTTGATGATCCTACCCTGCACAGTTACAGATGTAGAATTGTACCATGGGGGTACTCCAATAGTCCACCGTAACTTTGAGGCAACTTAAAATAAGAGGAAGGCACAGAGAAATCCTTTGATAAGACATAGACTCATTAGAACTATTTATCAGAGAGATGGTTTGCTACTCGATAGGGAAAATGTTGGGGAAACCTTTTTAGCCTACCTTTTAAATTTTCAATATAGACTCTAAGTAGGAGAAATCTACAAAGTACTGTAACTTTGTTAAAAATTTATGAATCAATCTGAAAATAGGAGGTGCACAAGTACTTATAGTAACTAACATTCTGACAAAATTTGAAAAGTCAATTCAGAAAGGTTCCCGAGATAAGCTTCGGACAAATCTTCAGAAAAATTTTCAATA